>JAOWCC010000958.1:0-87329 GCA_030867875.1 Actinernus sp. WN-2022 | reverse complement strand
TAAGCACATTTCTGTATTGTATAATATTTAGGGGTAACCACTCTCCATGTTACCAACATTAAGCACATTTCTGTATTGTATAATATTTAGGGGTAACCACTCTCCATGTTACCAACATTAAGCACATTTCTGTATTGTATAATATTTAGGGGTAACCACTCCATGTTACCAACATTAAGCACATTTCTGTATTGTATAATATCTCCATGTTACCAACAGTAAGCACATTTCTGTATTGTATAATATCTCCATGTTACCAACAGTAAGCACATTTCTGTATTGTATAATATCTCCATGTTACCAACAGTAAGCACATTTCTGTATTGTATAATATCTCCATGTTACCAACAGTAAGCACATTTCTGTATTGTATAATATTGAGGGGTAACCACTCTCCATGTTACCAACAGTAAGCACATTTCTGTATTGTATAATATTGAGGGGTAACCACTCTCCATGTTACCAACAGTAAGCACATTTCTGTATTGTATAATATCTCCATGTTACCAACAGTAAGCACATTTCTGTATTGTATAATATTGAGGGGTAACCACTCTCCATGTTACCAACAGTAAGCACATTTCTGTATTGTATAATATCTCCATGTTACCAACAGTAAGCACATTTCTGTATTGTATAATATCTCCATGTTACCAACAGTAAGCACATTTCTGTATTGTATAATATCTCCATGTTACCAACAGTAAGCACATTTCTGTATTGTATAATATTGAGGGGTAACCACTCTCCATGTTACCAACAGTAAGCACATTTCTGTATTGTATAATATTGAGGGGTAACCACTCTCCATGTTACCAACAGTAAGCACATTTCTGTATTGTATAATATTGAGGACTTTGTAGGAATGCAATCACATGGTTGTACTGGGTGGCAAAATAAATCTTAATTCATAATTTATTTAAAGGCAGTTACTTGTATGAGATCGGTAGTGTTATTATAGCAAAACCTGTTTGTAAATGCTATTTTCCACCTCCAATCGATTGTCGATCTTTCTAAAACTGCATTTTTAAAGATAGCTTGCCATCCAGCATCCATGGCAGTGCCTTTCCCATGCATGCAAAAGGCCTGCTGTATTTATCATTTAATGACTCTGTCAACCATTATACTTTGCATCTTAGTTGTAGTTGTTGCATATCTTCTGAGAAATATACTAAAAACAATACTACGTTATATCACAATTGTATTTACGCTTTCAAGCTCGGAATTTCATACTAATATCATACAAAATTTGCTTGCATCGTGCAAAGCATCAGTTTTGGCGTAGGGTCCTTAATCTCCCTGTTCTTCATTATTTATTTCTGTAGGTGTCAAGGATTTCTTTGGGACAAAGGAAAAGAAAGATGAGGAACAAGCAGACACATATGGCCCTTCTATTCAGTTGAGGGAGCAAAATACACCTGGCTCCTCTACTGCCCATCCTGGAGTATCAACAGAGGAACAAGGGATAGAAGAACAGGAGGATTAGGAAGACAATACAAATAGCGATATGCTCATTTGCAGTTTTCATGATTGAAAGTATAAATATTGCTTGCTACAAGCTCTCCTCAGCACTCCTGTTTAGTAAAAATCATCTATATGTATAATGTACGCTGGTATTTACCCTTTGTGCTACATGCCGTATTGGCAAGTCAAAACAAAGTACATTGCTTGTTGCCATTTAAGTCAATTGTACAGTAACTGAAAAAACTGTAAGTCATACATGTATGTGTACTGTTGATGTGCAACCCTGGAAGTTTCAAGTCGCATTTGGAAAATTGTACTAGCCAACTGTCAATCAAAATTTTATCATTTAATTAATCAAGTCTAGTTATCGAAAGCTTTGAGACTATTGACGGTCTAGACATTTGATTGATGGTTGGCTTAAATGCAATTTTCCAAATGCAACTTCCAGGGTCACACTTCAACAAAAACAGTACCGTAATAAGAATTAACAAAAATCGAGTGGACAAGTTACGACAATTACTTTAATATAGCACTGTTACTGTATGACATGCTGTGATGTTGAAATGGTACAGTAAGTTACAGTACTGTTATGGTAAGGCTATCGGCATGCTGTATTTTTGTCCCACTTGTACAAAATCTGCTTTAGCATATAACAAAATAAGTCATTAGCAAAGTGGAATGATCATGATGCAACATTGCTTGATGTGGCACTTTACGAATAAGATTGTATATCAGTCATCTGAGTCCACATAAATAGAACCACAGTGTACAGTATAATGTACATAATCATAAGTAATGCATCATATTTTTATCTTCATACATTAAAATAATACTTACATCAGTCTGTTGTGTTATTAAATTACTACTGGTAATTAAGGAGTTGCTTAATTGTGTTAGTACTGTAGAAGTCAAGGTTTGTCTTCTAAAAATTATGCTAAGAAAGTTGATTGGGGCCTGTTTCAAATAGCAAATTGTTTTTGTGGTGAATTTATTACCATTAAGTTTGGACGCTGGACTGGTTGATTCAGATGTTCAGGCATCATAGACAACTATGGAATTAAGGTTTTACAGTATTCTAATTATTTTGTGCATTACGTTAAGTGCATGAAGAGCAGAGTTTGAATCTGTTGCTCCAGTTTTGCGACAGCGTCTGTCAAACCTAATTCAAACATGTTGAACCAAATTGATTGAAATGCTGCTCCTCTGCCATACTAAATTCATCTATTAAGTTCAGTATAGGAAAAGTTCGCAGTTTGAAACTGGCCACTTTGCAAGTCTTGTTACCTGTTTTTAGCCAACTTATGAAAAAGGGCTTCCTGGCTCTCAGTTTCAGTTGCTTGTAAGCCGTGTCCAAACCTAGAAGCACCTGGCTTGAAGACTACCATGTCGCCTGTATGCAAGTATAATGAATCTTCTAAATTCCTTTTCAGAAAAGTGCCAGACTGTCCTAAAGATCACTTCTGCACAGCTGACTGTAAAATGATGCCCCCATCTCTCCTGCACTCAGTGGCATCTACAAATTATTAACAGTTTCAGCAATATTGACCCGAACGCCTCACTTTGATGTAATCAAGTGCCATTGAAACCATCATTCTTGCATGACACCAACACCCTCTTAAACAGGCACAACTAATTGAGATACACAGTTTGAGTAAACGGCCTTCATTACATTGAAGTGAGGTGTTCAGGTCAACACTGCTGAAACTGCTATTCTTAGATGCCACTAATATCAGCTATTGGCTTCTATTTTTCTTTCCTCATGTCAGTATTGTTGGTTTGTATACGACTTCATCAACAATCTAAACTGCTATTCTTAGATGCCACTGTAATATCAGCTATTGGCTTCTATGTTTCTTTCCTCATGTCAGTATTGTTGGTTTGTATGTGACTTCATCAACAATCTAAACTGCTATTCTTAGATGCCACTGTAATATCAGCTATTGGCTTCTATGTTTCTTTCCTCATGTCAGTATTGTTGGTTTGTATGTGACTTCATCAACAATCTAAACTGCTATTCTTAGATGCCACTGTGATATCAGCTATTGGCTTCTATGTTTCTTTCCTCGTGTCAGTATTGTTGGTTTGTATGTGACTTCATCAACAATCTAAACTGCTATTCTTAGATGCCACTGTAATATCAGCTATTGGCTTCTCTGTTTCTTTCCTCATGTCAGTATTGTTGGTTTGTGTGACTTCATCAACAATCTAAACTGCTATTCTTAGATGCCACTGTAATATCAGCTATTGGCTTCTATGTTTCTTTCCTCATGTCAGTATTGTTGGTTTGTATGTGACTTCATCAAAAATCTAAACTGCTATTCTTAGATGCCACTGTAATATCAGCTATTGGCTTCTATGTTTCTTTCCTCATGTCAGTATTGTTGGTTTGTATGTGACTTCATCAACAATCTAAACTGCTATTCTTAGATGCCACTGTGATATCAGCTATTGGCTTCTATGTTTCTTTCCTCGTGTCAGTATTGTTGGTTTGTGTGACTTCATCAACAATCTAAACTGCTATTCTTAGATGCCACTGTAATATCAGCTATTGGCTTCTATGTTTCTTTCCTCATGTCAGTATTGTTGGTTTGTATGTGACTTCATCAAAAATCTAAACTGCTATTCTTAGATGCCACTGTAATATCAGCTATTGGCTTCTATGTTTCTTTCCTCATGTCAGTATTGTTGGTTTGTATGTGACTTCATCAACAATCTAAACTGCTATTCTTAGATGCCACTGTAATATCAGCTATTGGCTTCTATGTTTCTTTCCTCATGTCAGTATTGTTGGTTTGTGTGACTTCATCAACAATCTAAACTGCAAGGGTGTTTTGTTCTGGATCAGTAAAACAATTAGAATTTTATGACATAACGGCCCAAAAGGAATAAATTCCAATTTATTTTTTTAACTCTGGTAGATAAAAAATCATCTTTATGGTGACCATAAAAATCGGACCCGATTATTTTATCGTGCTTGTGAAATGAAACAATTGGAATGCACATTGTTATATGTGATTGTTATAATTCTAATTATGGAACTTGAAATGACCATGTTATTATGTCTCACAGGAGTTACAGATCTTTATCAAAAGTTATGCATACTTATTAGCCGAGTATAAAATCTATCAAAAGTTAATTTACTCAATAATTTTATTGGGATTTCCAGTATTGTGCATGTGATCTGAATAGAGAGCTAGGATTGGTTTTCACCCTTATTAATTATTCATGAATTTTACAAGAATCCTTAACTTTCCATTAAGAATTTTGATGTGCAGCTGTCATACACAAATCCCACAAATGTATATAAAATTGCCATTCATTGGTCCACAGCTCCATTAGGGAATATTCTAATGTTCCAAAATTTGGTTTAAAGTGTATTTTTTGCTAGTTCTAAAAGATAGTATTTAATTCCATCACATGGCTGTACTGCATGGGAAAATAAATCTGACTTTATTTAAAAGCCAGGTTAGTGTTATTAGCAATACCGATTTGTAAATATAATAATAACTATTTATATAGCGCTGAATCCATTAATTGTCCTAAGCGCTTTACAAGAGTAAGTTAAAAAAATAATGGCTATACAATTAAAACTATATAAAAATTACATAATACGCAGAATAAAATTCTAAAAATATATATATTTAATATATAATTTTCGATGAAATACCAGTGTATATTTCTTTCTAAAAAAGATATCACTTTTGAAAATATGACTTGCTTTCAAAGATTTCTAGCCTTTTTAGCAAGAGATTGAAACTGGTATTTCATCAATAATTATATATTAAACAGAACATTACATGGCCGCTTGGAGTTACGGTTTTATCTTCTAGTGTTGATGAAATCCGTATCTCCGCGCGGCCATGTAATATCCTCTATATATTTTATATGATAAAATTATATATATATACATACAGACTATAGATTATATGCAGCTTTGAATAGGTATGTCTCAAGGGTCTTTTCAAAAAGTAAAATCGATGACAAGTTCCAGTGGTAAGACATTCCACAGTCTCGGTGCAGCTACAGAATATGATCTATCACCATATGATTTAAGTTTGCTTGTCGGGATACTCAAAAGTTCTTTATTGCTGGATGCAGCGATCGTGAATATTTGCGATAACTCAATAGTTCGGTAACATAGGAGGGCGCCATCCCGTTAAGAGCTTTGTACACTAATAACAATAGCTTAAAAATAATACGAAACTCTACGGGTAGCCAATGTAGCTGGATCATTACAGGAGAAATATGGTCGTATTTCTTAGTAAGCGTTACGATATGAGCTGCCGCATTCTGGACAGACTGTAATTTACTTATTGAGTACTTAGGGATACCATATAAAAGAGAATTACAATGGTCAAGTTTAGAACCAATAAAAGCATGGATTAGAATTTCAGCAGTGCCTTGATTTAGATATTTGCAAATCTTCGCAATATTTCTTAGATGATAGTACGATGCCTTACAAATCTTCTTTACGTGTTCCTCCATGCTGAGAGAATGATCCATAATTACTCCTAGATTGCGCGTAGAGGTCAGAGGTGCAATGCGCTCATTACCAACTAGTATGTGCTCAAGATCTGGTCAAGGACGATATCTAGAGCTGATAACTATGAGTTCAGTTTTGACTTGATTCAATTTAAGGAAGTTTGTGCTCATCCAGTAGTCAGTCGCCAACGCAGCGTTCAACCGACAACTTAGCTTGCTCAAGATCGACAGAGCAGTCAGCCTTAAAGGAGACGTACAATTGTGTGTCATCAGAATATAGGTGATAGTGCAGATTATGCTGCTTGATGATGTCTGCTATAGGTGACGTGTACATGAGATATAACAAAGGACCAAGCACCGATCCTTGTGGGACACCACGCACTAAAGGACACTGAAGAGATACCATCATCCACCTGGACAAACTGCTTGCGTGAGGATAGATATGATCTAAACCATTTGAGGGCATTTCCTTTTACGCCAAAACGGTGAAAGAGTCGATAGCAGTATCGTATGATCAACAGTGTCGAAGGCAGCTGATAGATCCAGTAAGAGCAGTATGACTAGACTTGTTTTGGTCAACAGCACACAGGATATCATTTTGTACTCTGAGCAATGCAGTTTCAGTAGAGTGTAACACTTTGTATGCTGACTGAAGGATATTGTCAAGGTGATGAGTCATTGTGTATTCCGTCGATTGAATAGCAGCAGCTTTCTCAACCAGCTTGGAAACAAACTGCTTAAAGTCAGCATCAGGTTTTTTCAATGTAGGTGATAGCACAGCAATATTCAAGGCACCGGGCATCACACCAGTTGATAGTGACAAATTAACAATCTGGGTTAATATAAACTAAAGCTGGCAATAGTACTGTGAAACAGCCTTTCAAAACCATAGCTGGTAGGGGATCAAGTCCACAGGACTTAGCTAGAGGCTTACTTGCGAGTTCTTTAACGTCCTCTTGGCTGAGCTCTTTAAAATTGCTGAACTCCACATCACACATTGATGGTTCAAGGGCGTCAGGCCTTTGACAATTAATATTCCTTTCCACAAGTACAGAATGTATGTTGTCAATTTTGCTAATGAAGAAATCAGCAAATAAGTTAGCAAAGGTAGTGTTATCCGGAGAGGGTGGATATTGCTTCTCAGATGACTTTTGCAGAAGCTTGCTCAGTTCTAAAATGTACCCCCTGATCTGAGGAATGCTCATTAATAATTGCCGTGTAGTGGGCAGATTTCAACAAGTTGATCAGATTGTTGACAAAGTTGCATTGATAGATGTACTCATCCCGATCGCATTTAAACCTAGATTTGCGCCGCTTCTCAGTAGCCACTTCCGGTGTGTACCAGGGTGCGGCTGGTCGTATGGTTACTAAGCGTTGCTTCTGGGAAGCATGTTGGTCCAATAACGATCGTAATGTATCATCATACCGATCTACTAGAGTGTTCAAGTCGGTAGATCAACAGAGAATTACAGATGTCATCACGAAAGGAATCCATGTCTAAGGAGCGCAGTTTCCGAAAGTTTATAACTTTTTTCTTGAATTGTGGCTTCTGAAGAGATAAGTCACAGCTAGTGCACTGCAAGGTGATCTGAGATAACAGGGTCATAGACCCTGGTATTCCTGATAATAGTATCGTCTGATTTTGATAAGAGTAGATCAAGGGTGTGGCCGTTAACATGAGTTTCAAAACGAACATGTTGTTTCAGATCAAACGACACGAGAATGTCATCAAACCGTTTGCCGTTACCATAATTTCTTGGAATCATCCATATGAAAGTTAAAATCACCAGCAATCAGTAAGCAGCCAGAGGGTTCAGCTATAACATGTTCCAGTAGTCTAGAGAACTCTTAAAAAAAAACAAGGGACAGGAGGTGTTATCAGGCGGACGATAAATAATCAAGATCCTGACACTTTGGAGGTTTCGAAGACGAACATCCATGCTCAAATGTTTCAAAGGAATCAGTCACTGCGGTGTTGATATCAAGGCTGTCCTTAAATAAAATTCCAACTCCCCCTCCTCTACCATACAGTCTAGGGACGTGTGAGAACCTGTACCCAGTGGGACACAGGGTACCCACGTCAACGTTTCCTGGTCACAGCCAAGTCTCTGTCAAAGCCATAATATCCACAGCAAAGTCCTTTATTACCATTGCCTTGTTTTTAACAGATCTATTTTCAATCTCCAATCAATAAATTATTGTCTCTTTCTAAAACAGCATTTTTAAAGATAGCATCCATGGCCTTTCTCAAATGGGGATCACAAGCTCAAATCATTCATTAATGAATTATTATATCAGCACGACTATCTTGCAAAAAGCCTATTGGCATTGTGGGTGAACAATAAAATGACTTCTTTTAATTGCCACCAGCAGATAATTCTTGTGCATTTTAAAGTGATACATCTTTAAGTGATTCTCTTGTCCTTTTATGTATTAAGTTAATAGATATAAAATAAGCCCTAATTTGCTCCCCTCAGTGCTGCCCCAATACAGATCACCTGACCAAACTGTACGAGCTGGGTGATGCACTACAAGACAGTACTGTATGAGCCGAGGGATACACCAACAGACATAGTATTGCACAAGCTGGGTGATGCACTACAAGACAGTACTGTACTGTACGAGCAGAGTGATACACCAACAGACCTAGTACTGTACGAGCTGGGTGATGCACTACAAAACATAGTACTCTACGAGCTGAGTGATACACCAACAGACATAGTACTGCACAAGCTGGGTGATGCACTACAAGACGGTCCTGTACGAGCCAAGTGATACACCAACAGACATAGTACTGCACAAGCTGGGTGATGCACTACAAGACAGTACTGTACAAGCTGGGTGATGTCAGTAATTAACCAGCTTCCTAAGCATGTTAAGTCAGCACCCTCTATTAAAGAGTTCCAATCAAGATATTGGAAACATCAAATTCATACCTAATTTTCATTGCCCTTTAAATAATAGTGAATGTATGTAATTATACATATCTATTTGCTGTAATTTTTGTATCAATTTTAGGACTAGACACCTGTCTATACTTATTTAATTAGTATAACTGTTTGCAACATTACCATTTATTAGCAGTAACTATTCTTAGTTAGATAACTTCATAATTAATTAATTTGTATTGGTAAAACACACCTTCGTTGGAAATCAGCACGAGCAGTATGGATTCTAGTGTCTAAATAAAGTTATTATTATTATTATAAGACATAGTACTGTACAAGCTGGGCGATGCTCCAACAGATGCAGCACACTTTAGTTTTAACCCAAGTTCATCTGGACACAGCGAACCTGAAGTAATACAATCATTCAAGATGAAACTCCTAAAGGAAATTCACAGAAGTTGCTATTCACCTTTCTTTCAAACTCCTGCAAACAGAAACCTTGTGCACAAGACAAGGTTGTGTGGCATGTTTACCAATAACAGGCTGGAAGGGGGGCTCAGTACGAGCCTAAAGACACAAAAGTTTGTCTTACATGATCTTATCAAAGCAAATGGTGAAACTCATTTTCCATGACACTAGTAATAATATTCAAGTTTTTCTTGTCTTCTTCCAAAATTCTCCAATTTTCTAAAATAGAACAAAGCCATGGAAAACAAGTTTGACCATAAGCTTCAATAAACATGAGCCAGTTTTTTTATTGATAATGGAGAGGGTTCCCTAAACACTTCCTGACAGAATAAACAACAACATTTCCTTGAAATACACATCTTATTGACTTGTATCCTGATTGGCACTGTCACCATGAATCTAACTACATTTTACAACCAGACTACATAAAAGGAAGTGATGTCTCCCAGGCCATTCCAATGAAATGTTTTGTTTACCATCGCCCAACTGACCCAAAGAGTCCAATCTGATTTTAGTAGCCAGGCTTTACTTGGCAGGCCCTCTACATCTTTTTTCCTTGGCCAGACCGACCGACTGACCCACCACCATGAAAGATGGTAAATGAAACATTTTATTGGGATGGTCTAACTCACTCACTGTACTAATAATTGATATCCAGATGTGAAATTGCAATGAAACACTCGAGAAATAACCACAGAGATCAAGTGCTTGGGAATCAAACTACTAAAATAACAAATATTTTTGTAAAAATATTTTCTGATTTTATATTAAATATAAAAAAATCTACTTCTCGATAAGCTGTGGACTGAAACTAGTTGTAATAATCACCAAACTACTGGACATATTTACCTGGAAATGTACATGTATACAGCTATAAAAAAAATAGAATCTGTTTTTTCAAGTCCATAACTTGAATGATTTGTCTCAGATGGTGTTCAGTACTGCTTAACCAGGACAACCAATGTTCATAATCAGAGTATGTTTAGCTAAACTGAAACAGAGCTAATGGAGATTGTTGCTACTTGGCAGAGTCTTATCAACTGTGCAGTGTTTTCTCAAGAGATGCTACAAGAGGTGGTATACGTCTAATATATCTTATTCGCCAACTTTTAGAGAAAGCCGATAGAAAACTCTTTCATAAGATCAGCAATAACTCGACACACCCACTTTTTACACTTCTACCTAGGTTTAAGGATTAGTCTTAGGTCAAAAAGTTGTTTCATGCCAAAATTAAACACCGAGCGTTTCAAAAATAGCTTTATTAATAGGCTAATTTTAAAGTATAAATTAGTATGTCCTTAATTGTGAGCTACGTGCATTAAATTTTTGAGATTTTTATTCTTAAATATTGTAACCTCATATATTTTATTAGGTGAATAAGACATTATTATTAAATGTTTAACAATCACAATCGCCTACTGGTGTGGGCTACATTACAAAGATTGCTAAGACTAGCAAGATTGAATTGTAAAGAGCTGTATACATGTCGCACAAGAGAGCAAGATTCCTTCACACTCATATTTTCTTTACAGTAATTTAATCACACTAGTGATTCTCAGTGATTTTTTTAATGAATGGCTTCATTGCAAATTGAACTACCCTCCATTTCCACATCTGAATATCTTTCAGATTAACAATGATATTACTGTAAGACAAAAGAGCTTACAAACAAACATGAAATTATGTCTAAAATTTGACTTATTTCAGTTGATGACAGACAAACAAGTTGCTCCACGAATTTGATAAGAATAATCTTTCAATGAACAGAAGAATGCAACATTAGAACCAAGATTAATACAATAGATATTCAACAAGGACTATCCCAGAGTAAGATTTATCATGTTATTACTTCTATATATGCATGTGTCTTATTATTTATTTTAAAATGAATTATTATTTAATGCATTTCAGTAGTTCTTGCCAGGATGTAGTGAAATGTTGGGGGTCAGTAAATTAACTAATGTAATTGTCAGCACATATTGTTGTTTATTTGAACATTAACTGAACTTAAGTGATTTCTAAGTATTCAATGTGAATATTTAAATGAAATTTAAAGATGTCATGCTTTTTGACTGAAGCCAGTGGTCACACAATTTATCTGACTCTAGTCCATTCCTATTAGAATAAGACTGTTGTGTGAAATAACTTTATTATTCACCAAGCCATAAAATGCTGGGATTAAATAGACATAAAAGTTGTCTTTCACAAGTGAAATATCAAACAATCTTATTCTTACACTGCTGTGATTCCACGTCACACATAAAAACCCAATAATTTATAGCTTGGTGAATAATAAACACAACATTACATAGCCAGACAGAGATACAGGTTTTCATCTTCTCATGGTAAATTTGTCGTCATACAAGAGTTTGTGTGAAAATAAAAAACTGTATCTAAGTTCAACCATGTTATAATATCCTCTATTGCTCATCCAGTACCTATTCACAATTTACTTTTTTGACTGAATGCATTAAGCATGAAGACAAGCTTTGAATCTTTAAGTCTAAAATTCTACATCTTCTGGGGACAAAGAGAAGTATTTTTACATGTGTCTTCCCTCAGCAAGTAAAACCCAATCCTCTGCATCCAACAGGCATAAAAATGTTATCATATTCTGATCCCACTATGTGACGATCAAGAAAATTAATGATTGCAAGAACAAGTTAATGGTTTGATTCACTTGGGGTGTTCCACAAAGCCATATATACCCAAACAGACAACATGTTCAAGATACAAGAGGTGAATACTGGAAATCTACTTCAAAAACTACTTAATAATTCATGAGGTAATTGGCCAACCAGAGGTATCTATTTGTACCACGTGCAGTACTTTGAAACCTCGTCAAAGTACTCTCTACAGTACTTTGAAATCCTTTTCTTAGTCCAAGGACTTAAAAAAGAATTTCAAAGCACTGTAGGCAAATACATCGAACAAAGGGAGGTCTCACGATTGATCACTGACTTCCCCAAGTGGTAAAAAATATCCAGGTACAATACCTGTCTTGATGCATACACTCAGACCGTCTCTCCAATGTGGGACCTGTTTCTTGCACACTGCCCTGACACTGCATATGCCCGTGACGACAACTACAGTGCCAAACTATAATCTTTTCATCAAATTTCATGCCACATACTCCCACGAGAACAAGCACATAATTGTTAACATTCCGTCTTTTCATTAACAATGGATGTTTGATTACTCTTAAGTCAAACAGAGCAACTACATGTAAATATGCAAGTACAACCTACAAGCCTGAAACATTGAAACTCTAAATGCATGAAGTTTTAAAATCGTTGCGTTGCTTACCCAACAACCACCAAACAAGCATGAAATTATTAAGTAGTGTTTGAAGTCATTTAAAGGCCTCCAAGTCCGAATTGGCGGCTTTTAAACAGTACATAACATTATCCAGGTGCAATAACAACAGAGATTCAGTAAGTTACATTTCAGTTAATTCCTTATTAACTCGACTTTATGTTCCCTTTGGCATAAAGGTAAGAACTTGAAGGATTGTAAAATGCCACTCAATATTGTATTCTGCATACTACAATATTTATACTGTGTTTGAAGAGGTTTTATCTCAGGAACCCAAAGAACTGCCTTGGCAGCAGCTACCAAGGTACATGTACAATGTGTATATATATATATGTATATAGTGCTTACACCTTTGCTACTGTGACCAGCTTCTGTTGTATACCATTGCTTTCCCAAAAATAACTGTTTAATTATTTCTTTTTATCAAGCCAGCTTGATATTACAGAATAAGAGAATAAACTCTTGCTTCATGCCACTTCTGGGTTGGCTGTTTTGATATTTTGAGCACTTTCTTATGCAGAACTTTTCATAAGTGAGTGGGCCTGGTTAACTAAATTTCTTTTCAAAATAAAAAAATTTACAAAACATTGCAGTAAGGAAATAAAAAAAAAATCCTACACAATTCACGACCCTGAACAGACTGGACGATTGATAATAATTTCCCATAAAAGTATGATCATAAAAATATAAACACGATTTGCAAGAGATGAAAAATATGTCTTACTGTGTCATGCAGATGTCTAAAACATAATACAACCTTTTTACTTAATAGATCAGTAAACTGTCATCCATATACATGTATCGGTTAGACAAACCCACTCACTTAGGTGCATACACTGTTGGTCAACTAACACATGCCTATAAGCCCATTTTTTGTATCATTACTGCGGTTTTCAATAATACGCTCGACTGAGAACTCAACTTCGACCTAACATTATTTTGTGTTTTCAGCTGCTGTCAATCATAACTACGATGGCCACAGAATATTTACGAACGATGGCCTGTGTGAAGTATCGTTGCAGACATTGCATCTGCAATGTTGAAATACTTCCCATGGCCATCATTCGTAAATATTCGCTGGCCATCGTAGTTATGATTGACAGCAGTGAAAACACAAAATGTTGGTCGACGTAGAGTTCTCAGTCGGCGTATTATTGAAAACCGCAGTAATATCAACTGTACATCAAGTAAACAGTAAAACATGTCTAGATTTCAGAGTTGCGTCAACAAGTTATAAAAGTTTATATGTGGAATATGGTAATTAAGTGATGTCTCAGAAGGCTGATTTACTGTCATTCCCCCCTTGTGATAACCTGATTTTCAGACGGTCGAGGTCATCCGCTCACTTCCTCCCACCTCCCCGTCTGATGGACTTTGACAGAAACCGTGTTCTGGTCATTGTTTCATTTTGACCAATCAGATTGAAGGTTTCATTTTTAGAGAACTGAGGTATGCATGGAATGTCTAGTGCAGCCTGCACGAAGGTGAAGCCAAATGGCGGACGATACAAACAGACTTGATATGGCTTTGGAGAAAGCATACAAAACTTTCGATATTTCTGAATTATTTCCCGAACAGAGAAAGGCATTATTATACTTCGTTTCCCGGAAGGACCTTTGCTACCACAGCTGCATCTATAAGGCGACGACCAGGTCGAGGAGAATCGACAGAGGAGAAATTATGTAGTCTTCTACAACTTCTACAGATCGTCAGAATCACGGCTCTTTCATGCACTGCAGAATATGTTCTACAGCTTCAAACTAATAGAAACAGAACATGGAGAAACATGTTGTCCTCAGACGTGTACCGGGAAAATCTGATAGGAAACGCTATCGATATCGCGATGTTTATGAATCTACTAGCTACTGGCTTTGGAAAATCATTAATCTTCCTCAACCGCTTTGTTGCCGTATTAAAATGTAATGTCTCCTAGAATGTTGGCATTTAGAAGTCCAAATATTTCATGAAATGTAATATTTGTTTACAGCAGTGAACACACATACTGAGTATGTCATGGTAATAGTTTTTAACACAATTTTGCTGTCCTAAAAGCTGAAATATCTTAGCTTTTTCGCCTTAAGAAGACTAAATCTTTCATGGAATGGCATGACATTTTTACAGGAGTGAACACATATAGTGAATATGTCATGGTAAAAGTTGCATTACATTTGCCTAAATATTTATGTTATCAGAATTTTGAACAGTCTTGATTTTGACAAATTGTAAAGTACATCAAATCCGGTAGTTAGATCAGTGTTGTGACCATGCGATTGAAATACTGTACGAAAAATCCTATTTAAAAAGTTCCTGCTGCCCAAAAAACCATAGCAGCTCAAACAGGATATGGTTTATAGGGTTAGTTCTGAGAAATTAACATAAGTTTGAAGCTGTAAAACATAAGAATTCTGCAGTGCAGGAAAGTGCATGATTCTGGCGAGCTGTACTAGAAGGCTACATAATTTCCCCTCTCTCGATTCTCTACCTGGTCGTCGCCTATAGATGCAGCTGTGATGGCCAAGGTCCTTCCGGGAAACGAGGGGTAATATTGTCTTTCGCTGTTCGGGAAATAATTCAGAAATGCCGAAAGTTTCGCATGCTTTCGCCAAAGCCATATCAAGTCCGTTTGTATCGTCTGCCATTTGGGTTGTCATTCATGCAGGCTCCACTGGACATTCCACGCATACCTCAGTTCTCTAGAAATAAAACCTTCGCTCTGATTGGTCGAAATGAAATGATGTCAGGAACACGGTTTCTGCCAGTCCATCAGACGGGGAGGTGGGAGGAAGTGAGCGGACGACCTCGACCGTCTGAAAATCAGGCTACCCTTGTGAATGAAACTTTCAGATATATGTACAAAATTTTTGGTAAAATTACCGATATAAGCCCCAAATATAACATGGTGTATAAAAGGTCATATCTCTCTGCCAGCATGTTTTTGTATAATAAATGACATCACATAATTAGCATATTGGAAATAGAAACCTTTATAACTCAGAAGCAACACTCAAATCTACAAATATTTTATTATTGGCCTATTCACTTGATGTAGAATAGATACTTGGGCTTAGACACTTTAGGTATGATAATGACAAACCGAAAGAAAGGACCCAATTAGGTCTGAGGAACACCCCATGGCCCAAAGTCAGGAACTGGGCTTGCCTAGAGGATGTCACATTAATTTGTTTTCTTTTCATATAAAATTCACTTCTACAAAACATTAGTGTTTCTCTACTGCTCCACTATGTGGTACTATATGGTATAACTAATGGTATATTCTCATCTGTGGAATCATTTGTGTCTTGCCACCGGCTGCTTCTTTTTCTTTTTCCTTTTAAAGAAACAACAACACCTACAAAGAAAACAATCAACACATCAGAAAATGTCCACAAATGAAAAAGGCCTCAACCATGAAGTTTTATATAGGGCCACACTCGTAGAGTGAAAAGTTGTATAAAGACCCTCCTAGTCAATCCTTATAAAACCAAGGGCTTCACCGTGAATCTTTATAAAGACCCTCACTCCTACAGTGAAAATCCTCGAAAAGATCCTTTAAGGTATCAGGAGCCCTTTATGCGATCATTTTTGTTATTTTATTTTTTATTTTTTAGAATGTTCAAAGTGAATTCTACAGTTTAGTGAAAATAAAATTCCACAACATTTTATTTTCAACGAGAAATTACGACAAAAAAAATTTGGACGGGAAAGAGGCTGTCAACGGCTTATTAGCACTTGTGAAGCGTTCTCATGGAAACCGCAAAAAAACATGTGAACTTTTATAAATAAACACGAAACACGCTCACTCGTCTAGCTCGTCTTGAAGCCGTTGAGTAGCAAATATTCATTTACGTTTCACACAGAAATCATATCTAAAATATAGTTTTATAATATATATACAGTCAATGCCAAAAAGGTTGTCCAGCAGAACATAATATAATACTTTAATATCCATTGTTTTGGCCTATTGTCTTGGTCTAGACAATAGCCCAAAACAATGGATATTATAGTATTATATTATGTTCTGCTGGACAACCTTTTTGGCATCGACTGTATATATATCCAAACCAAAACAATAGGCCAAAACAATAGGCCAAAACAATGGATATTATAGTATTATATTATGTTCTGCTGGACAACCTTTTTGGCATGACTGTATATATATATATGTAGAATATAGAAAGAAAGACAACACACAACTCCTCACAGGTCCTTATAAAAAAAAATAAAAAAACGTTTCGGCACTTCGGCCTTCATCAGTTAAAAAGTTTAAAAAGTATATAGCTCAATTCGTAATTTGAAGCTAGCTGCCTAGGAGGGCTTATGTTCGTTTTCTTCCGTGAAGAAACGAAAGTCGATGCTGATGGAAAGCCATCTTGGCTCATATTATAACCAAGATAATTAGTGGGCAGAAGTTGGAGATTCTGCAAAGTCAATTCCAAGTTGAAAGAGTGGAAATGCCCATTAACTTCGCCCCAAAGTTTCGACTGTAACTTCGTCTTCGATAGCCGAAGACGAAGAACAACAGAAACCCAACATGATCTTCCGTAACAGTTATCGTACTGGTTTGGCTGTTTCTCTATGCTCTTCTTCTTCATTGCCTTCTCTGTGCACTCATGATTTCTGTGAAATACCATGACAATGGCAACGCTAAAATTGAACTTGTCTACTGCGATATTCAAACCGAAGTTATCGCACCAAAGAGCTAACTTATCGTGGTCTGCGTAGTCCTTCATGGAAGCGTGCAAAATTGCATGCAGCCTTTCATGAACAACAATCATGGTATCGTGTTCCTCTATACCTACTGCTCAACATCAAATACTGGAAAAATGACATTCTTAATGACAGTTAATTGTGTCAACAAACCTCAGTGGGATGCCAGGAAACTTTCAAACCATTTTTTATGGCATTATACATGCAAGTTTTGTAGCATGTATTCGAAGCTCCTGTCCCTCTCGATTTTAATAGATCGGATTGAAAATTGGCATATGGCTAGATCAATATGTTGACAAAAAAAAGGGTGTCTCAGTTTTCTTATGCATTGTTTTGTTCTTGAGATACTTTCATGTTTCGTTCTTCAACCCCTAAAAAAGGTGTTCCGGATCTTTCCAGTTGATTATTTTCGCGATGGAATAAGATATCAGAAAACTGAGACACCCTTTTTTAGAACAATCTCTATTTTATGAAGGTCGTTTAAGCGCGGATTTCCGTCAAATTCCTGAGGGACAGGAGCTCCACGTATAAGGTATGGTCAAATTGGATTAAAATCACAATAAATAAAAGAGTATTTACTAATGAGGAAAATCAAGCTGTTTTCTAGAATCTATGTTTATTAAGCTTTCAGAAAAAATATACTTTGTAGGGGTTTTCTTGAATTTAACGCGCGCAATTGAAAGTTTTCGGGAAGTGCTCTTGAAGGGCTCCTGATACCTTAAGGGGAATCTCAGTTTATAAGACATAACTCTTGGTTGCTCAACCAACGGTCTAAGTGCAATGACTCAAGGAGCTCGACTCAAGGCCCCTTGGCTCACAGTTATTCACACGCAACCAGCCTAACATTATGTTTGCTCCGTATTCCAACTGCACTTGTCACTGATGCACAACGTATTCCAACTGCACATGTCACTGATGCACAACGTAGCTATAAACAAGTCATTCTTCACTTTTCATCTAAATTTCTGAAAATTATTATCCTCTAGAAGTAACATTTTTGACGCTGTTTAATAAACTTGCAGCACGTTTGAAATATCAGGTCTAAAACTCTCGGGCTGTGTCCTCGTTTTAAATCTGATAAAACACTGCTGCTCATTTATTAAACTATACTTCAAAACGGATTAAATATACTTTTTTCAATTCAAGACCTTTAAAATGGTATATAGAACGTCTACATTTGTGTATGTGGCTTTCGTTGCAATGCTGCAAGAGCGTTTTTCCAAAATGACACATCAAACCTTTATTGAGACCTTAAGTTTGAGCCCTGCATGTGGCACTAGACAGCTGCTTGTTGGGTTGTTTCTTTGATTTATTAACATCTTCCTCAATTGAAGATCACTAAAAACTAGAAAAATTTATGTTGTAACTTACTTAGTTTCTTCAACAACTTCCACTTCAGGCTGGTTGTGTAGTGGAATTCCAGACTTCCCTTCCAAGCATGGATCATCGACAGGACCCAGGTCGCCATTGGTTGAGCTTACTACTTGTACTGACCCTCCTAGATGGTCCATGGTAGGTGCCAATAGTCCAGGACTCTTCAGCCCATGTGGTTCTGCCCAAGCTCCTTTCCTGTCCTGTCCAGACTAGAAAGCAATCATGATTGATGGAAATTAAGGGTGTGCATTAACTTGTCAATAAGGATGGAGGGGGTAGGTGCCATTTGCAATGCAAGTACTAGCAACAGGCAAGCAATGCACAACTAAGGAGGGAACCACGGCAACCAAGCCACGGGTCAACCCCCAGCACCTGTCACACTGGAAAAAGATACTTACCTAGGTCTTAGACCTTCCATAGTAGGGACGGGTGGGTGGTGCAATCCGGCAAGCAAATGCGAAGCAAGCAAGCTAGAACTGAGCACGAGGGCAAACTCGTCACATTTGACAACCTCGTTACACATGCGCCAAATGAGCACTGTCCGCTGGCCAATAGCTATTTGCAAAGCGATCCCAAAATAACTCACCATGGGGGCAAATTCGTCACACAAGACAACCCCATTAAGCATGCAATTATGAGAACAATATGCTGGCCAATCTCCCAGTTAACTATGATTATTAAATCTCATCTCGATTGACCATATTTTGGAATAAGAATAGATGGAATAGTCTATGGAAATATGGTTCATGCACATTTTCCACTGTAAGCTCCAAATGCTTGTTGACGTATTATATTCAGGATACATTTAGTATTCCAGTGGGTAAAAAATCCCAATATCAGTGATTGGTAGTGATCATTCTGTGTATTAATCTTATTCTGTAATACACCCTAAGCACCCTTCTGGAATACACCCTAAGCAATAGATTTTATTTAAACACAGAAAATTCAACAACATTACACTGTACATTGATTTGCATGAATGCCGTGATTAAAAATTTATCTATGGTAATGAACAGATCTGTGAGAGACTTAGGTGCACAGTTGTTTTGTACTGTACTTTGAACATCAGTATTGCCAGGACTCGACCTTAACTTTTTTCACTAGTAGGCTTATGGCTAGTAAGAAGTAAATTTTCACTAGCCAAAGAGACTTTTCTGCTAGTCATTAAAAAATGTAACATTCATTACATGCAATATATGTCAGTTCTTCAAAGTTTCTCCTTTAGAATTATCACTTACTCTTCTTTTCAAACTGCTAGAGGAATGATATGATCATGGCATTTTACATTAGAAAAGTTTTCACAGAAAATGTAGTAGCCAACATGGCTAGTAAAACAAGCAACTTCCACTAGCCAAAACTGAATATCCACTAGTATTTGGCTAGTTGACTACTACAGGTCAAGCCCTGATTGCTTTGCTTTTGGCTCTAGTCTCTGAGATTCTCCCATCCGAGGATATCGAACATTGACTGAGTACTTGTGTGATAATCATAATTTGCTCACTTTGACTAGTTATTAATTGAATTAGTTTTACTGACTCGCTTCCAGTCCCCGGCTCGTTTTGTTACCAGTTAATAGTCAAAGTGACATTGAACTAGAGAGGTACACTGTATAGACCAAGATTAATGTGTCTTGGGGTACATACAGTACCACCTGGAACTATAGGTACATTTATCACGAGCAAATCGCGATGAGATCGTGATCAATGACCGTGGTCTGCTCGCGATCTGCTTGCACCTTGCTCGCGATCTGAACGCACCTTGCTCGCAATCTGCTTGCACCTTGCTCGCGATGTGACTAGAACAGATCATAAAAGTTGACGACCACTCCTATATTTTGGTTGATCAAGGACCCGTACCAAAACCGCAGACCTGTTACAGACATGTTACAGGTCTGTATTATGTATTTTCAGTCGTACTGCAGGTCAAGAGGGGGAAAACGACATGTCTGTAAGCCTGCCATTCGCCTGTGTAAGACGGGACTAAAAAAATCGGGTTTCAATGTCTGCACTTCGCCTTTCCTTTCGCCTGTAACAGACATGTAAAAGGTCTTTTCTAATTAAACTAATTTGTTTAACAAGTTGCACTCCTTTATCTGCTCTTGACCTTATCTGTTCACCTGATTAAGACCTGTAAAATACCTGCATGTATAAACTCCTGGATGTAAAATGACGCACGCAAAATAGCATAGATAATTTGTATGTTAAACAGATAAAAATAATCTGACGAGCAGTCCAAAGTTCAATAGTTCGTTTTTATACCGTATTTAATGTAAACACTGTAGTATTTTAACAAGCTTTCCACTATTTTTTGCTTTTATTTTTGCTACATCTTTTTTTATAATTATTAGTCTTATACGCGAGTCAGGATCCGAGTCAGGATTCCGAGTCAGGATCCGAGTCAGGATCCGAGTCAGGATTTCGAGTCAGGATCCGAGTCAGGATTCCAAGTCAGGATCCGAGTCAGGATTTCGAGTCAGGATCCGAGTCAGGATTTTAGGGTAAAAATGTAATTAATCAAAAACAAAATTTAGCCAGACAAATTAAAGTTCAATAGATTCTTTCCAGTACTGATGATGAAACACTCATACAAATCCTTATTCAGTTGACCGGGGATAGGGAAAGTGCGAGTTGAAAAGTGCGTGTTGCGAGTTGAAATGTTACAGGCAAAAATGGCGGGAAAAGACATGATCTGTCGCCGTGCAGAGTGGAAATTTTGAAGATCGGCTGAGCCAAGTCCAAGAAAATTTGACTTTCTTTCCGATTAACGATAAAAAGCAAACGTTGTTTTTTTACGACCTTTCGGAATCATTATTCTCCAGATACAGAAACGAGATGAACAGACCGAAATAAACAGAACAGAGATTAAAAGAGCCGAGAAGTTTAGAACTGCATGAGCGAACTGGAGAACAGAGACTGAACTGAACCCGGACTAGAGTCAATTGTAGAGTATGGACATGATTAGATATGAACCAAGAAAACAGAGCTGAGTGCATGAATAGAATAAATAGAACTGGAAACCGAACCCAATGTTGAAACTGTTTGACGCCCATACACAAAGAAATTGAGAAAATTGAACTGACCGAAACCGAACAGAACATATATTTTGGCTTACGGATATGAATCGAATATACAGAACTGAATAAACTACTTTTCGGATTGCAAAAACGATTTATCGAACTGCAAATGACATGAACGAACTAGTAGGGTAAAGAAGAAAAGTATTAAACCGAAAAAAATGACAGAACAAGAAAAACAAGCGAAACTGAATTCTGAGAGGAAATTAATTATAAAATTGGCCGGACCCTTGTGGAAACATCAACAAAGGGTGACTTTTTTCGATTCTCGCTGGAAAATCGATGGAAACAACGGTTGTCACGGAAATGATGATTGTTATAGGTTTTAGTTTATTTAGAAGTCGCATGGGTGTTACAGAACTGTTGATGTTTCATGGGTTTAGCACTATGGATTCGGGAACGCACTGAAATACGGCTACGATACAGCTACGTAGAGCGGCTATATCGAATGTATATTGGAACAAGCCGCCCACTGGGCTTTCACTCGGGCCATATATATATTAATGCAGCCAGACACTCTTTAAGGTGAGCACACACCAGGAGACATTTTGCATGTCCCCTAGTGTATGTCTCACCTTTATGGAGGAAGGGGTACTCCCATAAAGGAATTGTTTTCAGTGTCCAAGGGAGGCACCATTAGAAATGTGGAGGGGGGAGGTAGGACTTCCTCAAGATGCACATTTTTTTCGTCGCTGGAAGAATGAGATAGAAGAAAGGGAATAGTTAAACTAAGTAATAAATTGAACTGAATTGTGATTGCAATCGAAATATTGTAAATTAGAATTAGAAAGGACTTACCTCTGAATAACTATGAGGGTAAAGAGAACAAAATAAACGTCCAGCGAGGTACATGTATACGCTGGTTCATTTTCTAGGGATCCAGGCGCACTGAGATTTATGGGTCGGCAGACCCAGACTGACTTGGAGTTTCTGTATACGGAATTTTCCATCTCAAAAAGCATCAGTTACCATTGCAGGAACTCTAATCTCAGTTTTCTTACTTTTTCTTGCAACTCGCATTTTTCAACTCGCATCACTCCCGTTCTCTAGTTGACCGACAACCGGTAAGCAAAGCACACACTGGCGGAAGCTGAATTACTTTACCTTCTCGCATTCATTTGCAACCAAAACCCTAGCCCTGAAAACACATGGTAACTCGAGCCACCAGCCAACAGCTATAAATATCAATAGCGCTAGCAAAACTTTTTGCAACAGTTGAATAAATATTTTCAAACATAACAAAGGTATATCGGTTAATAAGAGTTTTATTATATGGCTATTTTGAAATCTAAAATAAAAGGTAAAGGCAGGGAATTTGTTTTAAATTTGCATTGCTACATGTACAGCGCGCGTGAAACACTCAAATGGCTTCTCCAGTACTTTTACTGAATACAAGAAACTACGCTTGGGATTTTCAAAACGATCGAGAGTATCGTTGTATCTAACAAGAGGAAAGCCTAAGCAAAAAGAGTTTTCAAAAGTGAACAGTGTTCATTTAAAATGAGATAAATCAAACATCTTTCATCACTACAGCAGCGCGGCAATATGTTAATTCAAACCTGTCGCTATTTGTGTCCAGACTGGGAATCCACCAGATCTTCATCAACTTTGATAAACAAAATTCAAGAATAATTTCATAACTGGAATTCGCAGCAATTGTATGTGAGTATTTTATTTATTTTTTGTATGTGAGTTTTTTTTTTCATGGCTCGCATGTTCTATTTGCATGGCTCGCATCGTTGGCTCGCGTGGCTCACTGGCTCGCATGTTGTCCACACTCGATTTAGAGCTAATTATAAATTTCTTGGAATTCCTGACTAGAAATCCTGACTCGGAATCCTGACTCGAAATCCTGACTCGAATCTGACTCGGATCCTGACTCGGAATCCTGACTCGGATCCTGACTCGAAATCCTGACTAGAGACTTAGTTTATCTCCTTGAAAGAGAACTTGAAAGAGAACTTGAAAGAGCGAGCCAAAAATAAGTAAAGAGGTCAATGTTTTTAAATTACAGCGATTTTCAATATCACGTTCTAATGCCGTTAATCGAGAGTATTTCAACAGCGCGAATTCCCGTGCAAAACGTACCGTATTCGGAGAGCTTCATACGGCCATCGTTCGTAAATATTCTGTTGGCCGTTGTAGTTATGATCGTACAATGTTATTTGTCTGTACGATGTTCTTTATTGTACCCTATATTTCAGTGAGTTGGGCAGAACGAACCTTCTTTGTATATGGGAGTCGGCTAGCTGTTTTCTCAGACGGCTACCTTTGTCCGCGTACTATTGAAAATCGCTGTAAATTGTGTTTGCCCGGTGTGTTTGATAGTCGGGCAGTTGGCTAGCAGTACGTTGTATTCTACGTAGTTCGTGACCACTGAATCAAAGATCTTGACTCTTTCACTTTCAGGATACGTTAATGCAGCAGCACTAAAGTGGAAAGTTCCGGTAGTACCCGAACAAACACTCACGATCCTCGAAAATGAAGACAAAGATCTGAGTTAGTTAAGTTTTGTAAAGGATTGCAACTGTGTTACTCTATTTAATCGTGTATCAGGATACATAACTTTTGTACTTGTATCTGTTATCCTCTTACATGTTAAAGTTATAAAAAGAGAAGACATGTAATTAGGCTTTTCAAGTAGATGAGTTATTTAAACAAAGAAAACTGTGTTAAATAAATGTCTACGATCGATCAACAACGTTTTCACGTGCATATCATATATGAAACTAGTAATATTGTGAGACTATCATATCTTGGGGAGACAATGTAGAGGTAAAAGTGCAAATAAAAAGAACTACGATTGCATTTATTATAATTAGTAAGCTTTTCAAAAGGATATTTGACAGCCGGGATCTGCAGTCAATATGACAAAGCCCAGACACAGGAAGCTGATAAGTGACCTTTATTTCAAGCCGAAATCCGATACTAAAAAGGTTTGTAACAGGTCTGTAAGGTCTGTTACAGGTATGTAAACATGTCTGTTCTTTGCCTTACGGTTGACTGTTTCTTACAGGTCTTTTCTTCACCTTATTTTCACCTGATTTATACAGGCGAACTCCCTACAACATACAGGTGAACGGCAGATCTGCCAGTTAATAAAATTTAAGGCATGTTTAAGCTAATATACAGGTATGTTAAAGGTCAAAAACATGTCTGTAACAGGTCTGCGATTTTGGTACGGGAATGCATCAAATATTTAAAAACAAACACGAGCACGGAGACTTGTTTGTTTCACATCTGACATCAGACCATTCGCTGCAGACCGGTCTCACAGCAATTATAAACCGTAATGCCAATCACAAACTGACGAAGTTATGAAGTAAAAAAGCTGAATTCGAAACTCCAGAAGATTCTGTGCGATCTCACAGCAAATTAACGAATAATGAATTCAAATATCCAACATGTATTCACCTGGGTGTTTTTATTTGACAGAATGGACTCAAACCAGTTTTTGCATCAGGTGAAAACTGTTCAGACAGTAAATAAAATGCAAACTTTCAAAGCATTTGATTCGGTAGGAAGACAATTTTTGGTGTGATCTCAAAGCAAAACAAACACTGCTGTCAGAGCTCATTGATTATTCAAAAATGTCACACTTCTGTTCGTGCAATTTGAGACTCGGACCTCATCGCCTTTCAATTAAAAATGACGGATCCCACATTAAATAAAAAGAACTCCAGAATATCACTTGCCAGTATTAAAAGTTGAGAAACTTTCCCACATTATTTAACTCTGCATTCTGCAATAAAATCACATGTCCCGCAAAGTTCGCGGCACTCTTGTTCGACTTGTGTCAAAAACCAGACAATCAGTCTCCACGGCTGAAAGCACATGTAAACACCGAAAAGCTGGCTTCTTGAATTGAAAACATACAATGTATGCAATGACTTTTAAAGAATCGTGAAGGGATTGACGGATCTATTAAAGTATGAAAGTACAGAAGTCTGTAAAGTTTATCAGATGAATAAAAACGCCGAACTAACGATCGGACGGTATTTAGTAATGCAATCCCATGCAACCTTTCTTTTGGTGACCCTTCAACATTTATATTTCTAATGGGACCTGAAACAACCATGTATGTGGCTGATCAAATAATCTGCAGATCGAATTGGAATTTAGCGTGTTGGTTTCTGTGGAGGGAGGAAAACCAGAGGACCTCGGAACAATGCCGAGATTACAACAAACTCAACCCGCATGTGGCACCGCGTGCAATAGAATATTTTGGCTAACGATCAGAGAGTTCATCAAGACCATCCGTTCGAACATTTTGATGAACCATTAGATAGTCAAGACCACCAAGGAACTTTTGTTGCAGATTTGAATACTGTAGCTTCAAAAGCTTCATTTAATTGCTACATATACGTAATGGCGTGATCGAGACACCCTGCCGCTTGGCCGGATTTTTGCCATTCATCGTATGATAGCCTCTATCTCGAATTAATACTTGTTCCCCTGCATTGGGTTTAGGATCCTGGATTTGCACTCTTTCACTAATAAAAAGTTCAGCCCGTGTTCAATTCGAACGTACACATAAATTTTATAGACCCAAAAGGTTTGTGGAAATGTTCATAAGCAGGCTTTTGTTTCCCTGTAGACTGTGACTGATGATCGCGATCATCCATAGTGATTGCAGTCAGATCGCAAGCAGATCGCAAGCAGATCGCAGTCAGTACACGCGATTTGATCGCGACCAAATATACCTACATACATGTATAGTTCCAGGCGGTACTGTATGGCCTAATTTGTTTGAGGGCACTTAACCCAGAGGCAATCATTTTAGAAATAAACTGTATGCGGTTGCACCATTTCAAATTTTGGTCAATAATTACACCAACTGACTTGGTGCGAGATACTCTCTTTACTTGATTGTCATTAATTACAACATTTGGGTGACTCATGGCATAATATACAATGTGTAGTTCCAGAAAATATCCATCCACGGAACGGATTTGGTCTTTGACCCCCCTCCCCTCTGGATCTTCCAAAATGGGCGGCCAACTTGTACCCCCCTCCCCTCCGGAATTTCCAGACTTTTGCCACATGGAGCCCCCACCCCTCTGAAAATTCCAGCTATGATTGTATATAAACAAGAGGCCCCGGAGTGGCCTTAACTCAGGCCACCTACAGCTGGGGCCAAAAGTCTTGAAACACTTTGCTTCCATAGCCCCCATTCCCCCTGTGCAATGTTGATTGCAACTGTATAATTTAATGACTACTTCTCGCTTGCAACTCTGACTTTGCACCGGCCAACATTGATACGGGGAAGGGGGTATTTCAAGGACTTTTGTCCCTAGCTGCCTGAGTGCAAAAGTGACACTATGAGCATGCACAGTGAGTGTAATGAGAGACCGTTGCAACTTAACCACAGCCAAAAATGGTTAAACTCTGCGTCAAATACCATTTTAGCAACATACAAGTATTATATAGGTCATTCGTATTCACTCTGGCTAGTGGTGGTTTAAAACTATATCTGCATTCAACATGTATTATAAGCAAGAGAAACGGACAGTTAAGTTTATCGTCAAGACAACCGAAGCACTTAACCAAGCTTCGGTTTACAATTACACGGCGAGTGATTGCCCTGACAAGTGACACTGTTTCATCAGTATATTTACAGTCATATTTTATTTCATTCCTTATTATTACTGGAGAGGCATGTGTAAAATATCTTACGATTACGATAGCTTTAAATAATCCGATTTTTCTGCTACTGTCGAAAAGATCGCTAACGATTACATGTCAACTGAAAATCTATAACCGGTTACAGTAATTAAATAAATCATTTACAATTCACGGTTCAATCTTGTGTCTGTTCTATTAGGTGTTAATGTACAGTCAAGTAGTCTTAATACTTTGTATGATCACCTTTGCTTTTGATAGCTGCAGAGTCTTCTATTCATAGATTCTATAATGTTATCTTTTGAAACAGTATTTCTAACTCTTGCAACAAATTCTTGCATAATTTTCTTGAATAATTCGATTTCGACAGTGTCTGAGCGTAACTGTACTTGTTACAGAATTTACGGACACATTTCGCAGCCCTGGATAGATTCTTCTGATTGTATAGAAACCGAATGTACGTTCTTTCCTCGCTGCAAATAGAGCGATCTTATACATGCACCATACCGTGAACTTCAGCTAACCTCCCAAAAAATATTTAATTTCGAACTTTTTCCACCTTAACCTCTAACAGTTTCTTCTCATCATATATCCTTTGAATCTATGGTTGCTTTATATTGCTATGTGATAACTACTTCCAGAAAATTATGTGATATGAGAACATTACCAGATTCTACATTACATGCACAGACATGTGACTATGCGACACTACTATACTAGCATTTTCCGTTCGCCTCACTTTCAACATTACCTAATCATCATGTCAGCATGTAAGAATATAAGCCACTGATAACAGACCAGATGGCATTTTGCAGCTCAGACAACCTTATGTTCCGTGTACTTTTTGCTATCTTTAGGTCTTTATCAGTGAATTCTTAATTAGGATGAAACTTTATATAAAATTTCATGTTCATTAATATTCTTTATATAAAACGTTCATCCTAATTAGCAATTCAGTGAGAAAGCTGAAACATCAATAGAAATTCCATTGTCTCAATCATTAACCCCATTTCCCTCTGGGACAGAATTCAAATCCCTCCGCGGGCCTTTTAGAATGATGAGATTTTATCAGGTATAAAGGAGCATGCACGTGACTGATTTGCTTCATCTGATTGGACAAAATGCTCATTAATTATTCATGAGTTTTTGAAGTAGTCATTAAATTATGCAGTTGTACCCAACATTGCACAGGGGAATGGGGGTGCTATGGAAGCAAAGTGTTTCAAGACTTTTGGCCCCAGTTCCTAGATAATAAATTTTGCACTAAATTTACTAATATCAGCAGACTACCGAGAAACACAGATAATATTTTTTAAATGAAGTTATCCAACTACCATTACTTGTTTACCGAGCCACTCTTTAGTTCCAATTATTAAACCAAACTCAAAGCCGTAAAATTATAAAAACGTGCATTAAACTTACATATTTTGTGCCGGAGTCAAAAATTTAGAATCTGCCGTCATGTCAGTCACATCGCTTTCCAAGTCTTGAACTTTATCGAGGTAAACCACGACACCAAATCCTTCAAGTGCAGATTCTTCTTGCATTGCGAAATTCCGCTTCAAACAACATAGTATGGTAATTTCTTCATGTTATTCCCTTGAGATGTTCGTAATTGCAGGCGGTGATTACTCGAATATTTTGCATGGCGTTGTGAATACAAAGGTTCAATGGTTCATTAAGTAACCATTCCCTTGAGATGTGCGTCTTTCTTTCATTGCATTCTTAAAGTGTTTTTGAAGCCGTTTAAAACACTCACAGCACGTGTTTTATCAAGTCTAAAAATTCTCGGGCTTTGCCCTCGAATTTTTAAACTTGATAAAACACTGCTGTTCATGTTTTAAACAGTACTTCTTGCTTGCAACTCTGACTTTGCACCGGCCAACGTTGATACAGGGAAGGGGGTGTTTCAAGGACTTTTGTCCCTAGCTGTAGAAATAGGTTAATTAATACATGGTTTGTGCTAGGGGAACAGGATAATTGATTCACTACACATGCTTGTGATAATTTACATATAATGGATGGGCCTTTTGCAGGAATGCAATCACATGGTTGTACTGATGGCAAACAAATCTTAATTCATATATTTAAAGGCACTCGTATGAGATCGGTAGTGTTATTAACAAAACCTGTTTGTAAATGCTATTTTCCATCTTCTTCCAATTCACAACCCCCAAAGGTGGTCACAGTCCCTTCTAATTACAAAGTTTTACTGATAATTAAATTGGGGTTTCATGAGGGACTGGTCAGAAATTAGCAAGGGGTGAGGAGGTTGAGATGGAGGGTCATATTTTTTTGATCCCCCAAAATGGAGGGTCATAAATCATGGGGAACTAAAAAAGGGGTGGTTATAGGAGAGAAAGGGCCAAATATTCCATACTCATTGTCCAGGGAGGGTTATATATATTTTAGACTTTTTGATTTCATTCTTGACCCCCCAGAAATTGCAAGACTGCCGGCTGCAAACAGACTGTAAAATTGTCAACTGATCAAAACTGTTGCAAGAAACACAAATGTATGGTCAGCACAGGAGAAGTTAATCTGCACTTCTGATAGTTTTGAAAATGGCTACGTGAGTTACGGTTCCCGACTATTTTCTACAACAACTGACATCTTAACTCTAGTATATAAATCTATACATGGCATGGCTCCCAACTACATCAGTGACCTTATAACTCAGAGAACTTGTACAATTAACTTACATGGTCTACACTCCCTTAAAATTCCTAGTGCTAGAACCACTAGATATGGTTTCCACTCATTTTCTTATAATGGAAGTAAACTCTGGAAGTCCCTCTCTGACCTCATTAAATCATCATCCACTGTTCACGTCGGGCATAAAGTACGTCAAAATCGGCATCAGTGAGTGTGGACAAATAATTAAAATTAAAACCATTTCTTTACTTATAGTCTCAATTTGAAGAAATGTTGGTGACTTGTTAACAAAATGAAACTACATATTTTAGGTGTTTTATGTTAGTATGACGACGTTGTTGTGACGTCATAAGTGATGCCTCCTTTTTTGGTAAAATTCCCCCTTTAATAGATGTTACAAACAGACTACACCATCAAAGGGCCTTCATGACACACATTCCTTTGGCGCAATTTTGAACGTTCTACGACTATTATAGCAAAAGTTATAGAGGAATGACTGTTGCTATGACGTCATATTTAGTGACGTCAGGTGTCATACCTAAATAAGGCTGCCTACTGTTAAAAAATCAAGAAAAGAAAATAATGTGGGTTTTGAGTGCCAGACTAGCGCATTTCATCACTAAAACTCGAAAATCACTCAAAGGATTTTTTTCTAAGGGCATGTATAAAAAAGTATGACGTCATAATGACGTTGCTGAAAATATGACTTCAAATTTAAGCCGGTTATGGACAAAAAAATCAAAATTCAAAAAACTTACGATTTTAGCCACCAACGTGTTTTATGATTGGACAAAATGTCATGCAACAATATTTACAACTCTAAAAATTGAATGAAGCGATGTTTTTATAAATGCTTTTGTGGTGTTTATTTCCCGCCAAATTTTGGCGGGAAAAAGGACAAAATTCAAACTTTCATAACTTTTGATTTCCTTAACCAATCGACATCGGGTTTTCGATTCCTTCATTCTCATCACGAGTAGATTTTAACAATATACGACATTTCGTTTTTAGAGATAATGAACAGTTGCAAGAAACGTATTACAAATGGATAAATGAAGTCATTGTGACGTCACGATGGTAGTAACATAGCTTAAACAATCAGGTTATATTCCTTTTGCGATTCTACATCCTTCTACCAAAATTCAATCGTCTGCATTGAAAACTTTTTAAAATATAGAACTGATGCCGTTTTTATGGTCGTTTGTGCCCACCGTGGTTAACCCTTTCACTCCCGTGGGGTTTTGACTGATTTTTGGCTCTTTCTAGACTGCAAAGAACCCTCCCCCCCTAAGTAAACTGTAGTCATTGTTACCATGGAATTTTCATCTGACCAACAATACTGGGGGCTCAAAGTTTTTTGTCGGCCATTTTGGATACGTTGACGTCGCATTGCTACGGAGCTGGAGGGAAGTTTGTTTGGGGGAAAACAGAATTTAAGGCTTTTTAATGCATTTTTTCCCATTTTTAGAGTGCTGGAGGACATCATTAAGTCTGATAAGAGCTTGAATCAGTACTTTCTCGAAGAACTGAGTCTGTGCCTGCTATTGTGATAGAGAAAGAGCCTCATTTTCCACTCGTGAATGGGCCAGGACGTCTTCTGTCACTTTAGCGTGAGCTTTATAAATGGAGGTCTGGAGCCACCTATCATAGCTTCTTTGGAATATTGGACAACATTTACTTGCCATTGATTCCAATATGAAGCTATTAGGTCGAAATGGCTTTAGACTTAGTATATATTTTGAAGAATGAAGATGGGGGAAGGGCCATGCCGCTGTTTGGTAGGATTTCCCAGCATGCTTTGCGGTCGTTATGGATGAATTTAGCTTGCCGTGAAGTGCTTGTGGACAGAATGGCCTGGTTCTGGGCAAGTTTAGGTGTTGGGAGACAGAAAGTGAGGTTAGTGCAAACATGAAACTCTAAATGTTATGTGAAATAAGCATTTTTGAGAGAAAATGTAGAATCTGAGGAGAAATAATTATTTTTGAAAGTGCCATTTTAGTCTTTTTTTCTGAAATGAAATAATGTCAACTATAGTTAACTTATGCAAAGAAAGGAGGATTTAGGTGAGGATTTAGGTGAGGATTTAGGTGATAATTAGCATATTCAAGCATGGCGGACGTGTCTATTTCTCTCTCTCAAGTTGAGTGACGAATCTGAAGTCAGCTCGATAATACTCCACACTAAACCACAGAGAGAAGCTGTAGACCTGTTTATACTCTCAACTGTTGTGAATTGTGGTTGGATATTTTGCCATTGCTTGCTAAATATTGTACTTATTCGAACAATTCGTGGCGACGCTGACGGCCCGGGGATTGAAGCTATATCTTTGCTGGTTGGAGCTGAGTCAACTAATTATGGCCTCTGACCTGCATTCTTATCGGCAGATAATTGGGTTATTTCAACATACACTCAAGATGGATTATAAACGAAGTCCAACAACTACCAGTAACCAATTTATGTATTTTACTTTAGTCATTGGAGTCGCCATATTTCTCGCTTCGTGGAATCTTGCATGTCATGAATATATTAATGTGATTGACGATATCGGGAGCGCCTATGTGTGTCCTTTAGCAACCAGGCTGCATGATTTATCCAATGACACAGCTCATGGAAGATTGTTTATGGTTGTTTCCATAAACGAGATGGATATGGATCCACCAAAAAAACTCGACAGGGATAGAAGTTATGACTTTACGGGATTCTGTACTAAACTATTTTTTTATGATCATTGATTTCCCAATAATATATCTACAAAGTTTGGCCTATACTTTTGCTGCTGAACCCACAGATGCAATGGTCAGAAATACGTCCATCCACTGCTCTAGCATCACAGTTCCTTCAATGTCAACAGTGTGTATGTATGATGTGCATTACGACAGAGATTACCAACCAATAACTGTTGATCTAACTAAGCATGGGGACATTGAATCACAGCCTGGCCCACGCATCCTAAAACCGGTATGCCCCAGATGTGATAAAACTGTCCGCTGTAATCAGAAAAATGTGTTCTGTGCATACTGTGATACGAACTATCACGTAAAATGCTTATCAGCGGACTCTTTTCCTGGTGTCAACTCTCTCGAATGGATATGTGACCGATGTTTATTTGAATTATCTGATGACGATGGATCCTCTACACTCTCCTCAGTATACAGTAACAACGCAAATGATTTGGATCCTGAACCGAATGATAATGCACAGGATTGGTGTCACGATGAGGAGCCGCTACTGTACTCAGACAAGGTTGTGAACGAGGACGACTCACTACATATGACAGCTAGTGAGTCAGAGGAATCTCACCCTGATGATAACACGAATTATTTTGGATCGCTGACCTTCCCTACCAATGGCCTGCGAGTATGCCAGTGGAACATCCAGTGTCTGACTGATGCTAAATTTGAACAAATATCAATGTTTTTAATTCAGACTGAAATCGACATCCTAGCTATAAGTGAAACTTTTCTTAACAGTTCAGTTAGCTCTACTGAATTTCAAATTCCAGGTTACGAACTAGTTAGAAGGGATAGGTTAAATAGGAAAGGAGGAGGTCTGCTTATTTTTTTGAGTGAGCAAATTAATTTTTCCAGACGTAATGACCTAGAGGATAACAGTCTAGAAGCCATATGGCTTCAGTTAACTCCCTTTAAATCTCAGCGACCGCTATTAATTTGTAGTGTTTACAGACCTCCCGACACTCTTACCATTACTGATAAGAAGTTTGAAGAAATGTTTGATTCAGCTCATGTTGAAAACAAGGAAACCATTATTTTGGGTGATTTCAACATAAATCTACTCAATAACAAGGGTAAGTCTCATCCTTTATTTAGAGCCATTTCAACGCTTCAAATGGACCAATTAGTCAAAGACGTGACTAGACCGGTAAGTGGATCGTGTCTTGATCATATATATACTTCTCACCCACGGAATATTCAATATGTAAACATTCTAAGCATTTCTTTGTCTGATCACCTACCTGTGTGCTTCACTCGTCTATATAATAGAACCAAGGCTCATCCTGGTTCCCACGCTACCATTAAATATCGTAATTTTAAGAACTTCCATGATAAAGCCTTCCTCAATGACCTAAAATGTGTTCCCTGGTTTAATATTGACCTGTGGGACGAAGACCCAAATGCAGCCCTTGATACGTGGTCCACGCTATATCTCGATGTGGTGGATCAGCATGCACCTTGGGTAGAGAGAAGGATTCGTAAACCCCGCCAGCCACCGTGGTTTACAACTGAGATCGGTAAGGCTATGAAAATCAGAGACAATCTTCACTTCAAAGCTAAGGTAAGCCGTGACCATGACTCCTGGCATTGTTATAGAAAACAGAGAAATACAACTGTTACTCTCATCAGAGAGGCAAAGAAAGCCTACTTCCATACTGCCTTCAAGGACAATACCGAAAATCCTAAGGGTATGTGGAGACATTTGAAGTCTCTAAACGGTAGCAAAACTTTGGAAAGAATCAACTGCCTAAATATCGATGGTGAAGAGATAACCGATCCATCTACTATTGCTGAAACTTTTAACTATTATTTCTCAAATATTGCTACCCATTTTAATTCTACCATGAGCACTGACCAGTCCACATTTTCATCCTTGCTTACTAACGATTTCCACCAATCTCTCCAACGGCATACTGAAACACTTAACCCTGCTGGCAACAAATTTGCGATCCCCCTTATTGACGAAGACACAGTTTATAAGGAACTAAAAACCTTGTCATCATCCAAGTCAACAGGTATGGATGGTTTGAGTGCCCGTCTGCTGAAAATCAGTGCACCTGTCATTACTCCTCATGTTACCAAGCTTTTCAACCTCTCGATACAAACGGGAGTTTTCCCTGAACCATGGAAATATGCACGTGTTACTCCAATTCACAAAAGTGGTGACAAGAAAGACTGTAACAATTATCGTCCCATCTCGGTCCTACCGATTCTCTCTAAGTTATTGGAAAAGCATGTTCACAACTCCTTCTATGAATTTCTAAGTGACCACAATTTGATTTACAAAAACCAATCTGGTTTTCGTAAGGCTCATTCGTGTGAGACAGCCTTGGTGAAGATCGTCGATGAATTATTTATGAACATTGATAAAGGTTTGCTTAATGGTTTAATAGCCATTGACTTCCGCAAGGCCTTTGATCTTATAGACCATGATGTTCTACTGACGAAACTACAGCTTTATGGCCTAAACGATTCTTCCATTGCCTGGTTCAAGTCATATCTCCGTAATCGTCGACAGTCTGTCAAGATCGCCAATGCGATATCATCTACATTACCAGTCACTCATGGCGTACCCCAAGGTTCAGTATTGGGACCTCTCCTGTTTGTCATTTTCATAAATGATTTATCACTCCACACTAATGAATCTACCATCGACATGTATGCTGACGACACGACACAAACTGTATCCGGGAAGACTCTAGAAGCCATTGAGCAAAAGTTAATAGAAGGATTCAAACCAATCCAGGCCTGGGCTTCTCATAATAAAATGGTTATCAACACCACGAAAACGAAAGTCATGCTCGTTGGAAGCAAACGCAAAATTTCGGCGCTCGATCGCGATATAAGCATTGAAGTCAATAACACAAAACTGCAGTCAACTGAATCGATTAAACTACTTGGTGTACATATTGACAAATCATTATCATGGAATATCCACATTGATTATACTGAAAAGAAGGTTTCGCAACGCATCGGATTACTTAACCGCAATAAAAGGTACATACCTCATGCAGAAAGAATACTATTTTATAATGCACTAATTAAGCCTGTGATCGAGTACTGTGCCACAGTTTGGGGTGGATGCTCCATAGAAGGTAAGTACCGCCTTCTTAGATTACAAAAACGGGCTGCTCGAATTATATTAGACGCACCTGCACTTAGCCCTTCCGTTCCCTTATTTAATACACTTAGCTGGATTCCTATCCATGAAGTCTGTAATTACTTGAGCTGTATATTAATGTTTAAGATTTTAAATGGCTATGCACCAGCCTATCTTTCAGATGGCATTAAACCTATTAAGAAAGTACACAGAATACACACTCGCTCGTCTAGGTTTAATGTACAGATTCCAAAGATATCCCTAACAACAGCAGGCTGAAGATCATTTGCTTTTAGAGCCTCATCATTGTGGAATTCATTACCAGTTGATGTTAAAGATGTATCCTCTTTGAATATGTTCAAGTCCAAATACTTTTATAATATTTTATTGCAACAGAAGTTAATTGACCATTTTAAAGTTTAGCTTTTTGTAATTCACTTATCTTAATCTCTGTCTCTAGTCAATATATATGTACTCGTTCAATTTCTAGATTATATTAGATCGATTTAGCTATATGTTACTAGTTAGTAATTGTGGTTCTGATTTCAATTGTATATAATGCACATCTTAGTTTTATCCGTAGTTTTTATCATATTTGCTACCTATATGTAAAGTTATATTTTATACTTAAATTAGTAGTTGAGGGCCACAAGTTTGTAAGCTTTGCTTTTGGGTGTTACCCTCTTTAAATAAAGAATATTATTATTATTATATGAAATTATTCATTTTTAATATGCCTAATGCAGTTCAATAGGATCATTAAAGGGATACCCGAGTGAAAAACACATTGGGGCTCAAAAGAATCTTCAACATGTTCTTTGTTCAGAAAATGTATTAAAATTTGATCAAAGGTTTTTAGTATTAAGAACGAGCACCTCAAAGTTGGCCCCACAAAGACATGGGCGCCGCCATCTTTGTTTGCTTTACGGAAGTGACGTCACTTCGTCCCACCAGCGTTCTCACTCTCTCACTTATTAGGTGTTTTTAGGATGATAAACGCCTTAACTGTACCTCACATACATTGTAGTCCTTATACTTATTCAGAAGTCACTCGAGTCTTTTAAGCCATGTTGTTTTGCTGTTATTAAATGGCAGTTACGAGACCTTGTTGTTCGTCTGATAATTTCTCGCCTTCCCAATGCTTTTCTTCCTCCTCCCAGTCTTCTGAACTTTTCTCATAATGTTGTCTTCATCATAATTCCGGTTTCTGTAAGAATTCCTCTGCAATCTCGATGAAAATATATCCACTTTAATTCCGAGCGTGTGAAAATCATACAAAGACAAGTAGCCGCGATACGCTGGTGGGACGAAGTGACGTCACTTCCGTAAATGCAAACAAAGATGGCGGCGCCCATGTCTTCGCGGGGCCAACTTTGAGGTGCTCGTTCTTAATACTAAAAACGTTTGATCACATTTTAATACATTTTCTGAACAAAGAACATGTTGAAGATTCTTTTGAGCCCCAATGTGTTTTTCACTCGGGTATCCCTTTAAGGTGTGTGGGAATCTCAGGGCATTGCTCTTTGAACTTAGTCAGATTTAAACCCTCAAAGCAAGTAACCAGTAATAGTGCCATATGGCACTCTTGGGAGTGAAAGGGTTAACACATTTTATCATAAAAATCGAAATCTTGGTTATTTTCATTTAAAATCACTACATTGAATCCACACATGGAGATGATATTTTGCAGCAAGTTTCAATGTGTAACTATTTTCCAGATGGGAGCTAGGAGCAGAAATCAAATGCAATTCTGTCTCAGTTGCTTGTCTATTTTTAAGAACCAAGGCCTAAAGTATAGGGGGTGGTCAAATATTAAACTTTATCAAAATGATTTGCGATAACCACTAGATATGTATATTTCTGTTGTGGTGATCTTATTTTAATGGACATATTGGTATACATTCCACCAAGTGACTTACCACGCCCATTTCTATGCCACACTTGCACGATTGCATTTAATTCATAAATAAATAGTAAAAAATATTCTCCTTTACAGAATATAGTGTTAACCACCATCAAATTGGCATTATTTGACAACAGTCCATGCAAACATTCAGTAAAAAAAAAAGTAGCGCAAATGGCAAAGGCCACATGACATGCCTGGGGTGTTCATTAAAGCCTTTAAATCTGCCATTGTTAAACTTGATTTCACTACTGACTGCTGCTCGTTTTGTAATTAAATAATTAAATATAATATTTTTGTAAATGATTATACATATAGTAGGTTATATATAGCTTATACATACATTTATTATGTAACATACTTTTTATTATTTAATCTTCAAAAACTCATAAATAATTAATGAGCATTTTGTCCAATCAGATGAAGCAAATCAGTCACGTGCATGCTCCTTTATACCTGATAAAATCTCATCATTCTAAAAGGCCCGCAGAGGGATTTGAATTCTGTCCCAGGGGCAAACAGGGTTAATGATTGACATTGGATAAGCACCTTGCAACTCTTGGAATTTCTATTGATGTTTCAGCTTTCTCATTGAATTGCTAATTAGGATGAAGTTTCATCCTAATTAAGAATTCACTGATAAAGACCCAAAGATAGCAAAAAGTACACGGAACATGAGGTACCTAGATAATATTTTTTGCACTAAATTTACTAATACAGTGGAACCTCTCTGTGCGACCACCTCTCTGTGCGACCACCTCTCTGTGCGACCACCTCTCTGTGCGACCACCTCTCTGTGCGACCACCTCTCTGTGCGACCACCTCTCTGTGCGACCACCTCTCTGTGCGACCACCTCTCTGTGCAACCACCTCTCTGTGCGACCACCTCTCTGTGCGACCACCTCTCTTTGCGACCACCTCTCGTAGGCGACCACCTCTCTTAAGTGACCACTTACCAAAAGCCTGTTTTGTCTCTCAGTCAAATCACTGCATTGAATACCTCTCGTAAGCGCCCACCACTCGTAAGCGACCGCGACCACCTTTTGGGCTTGGGAGTCGGATAATTCTTTATTATTTTACCTCCGGTGAACTGAAATCGTTCACACAATCCTCGATTAAAAGGTTTTTCAAGCCATAAACTGTAAATATTTTTTGACACTATCAAGCCCCGTTTATCTGTTGAAGTTCATGTTCGCTGAAAATTTTAAAGGTTTTGAGGTTGGAGCACTACAAACCCATAATAATAAACTGTAGTGATAAACAATGTTGTTGTATTGATATTTCCTGTCCCTAGAGACCAGATATCATATTACTAAAATTTGGGCTTCCTGTGGTGGTTACTCTCGTATGCGACCACCTCTCGTAAGCGACCACTTTTCCAGGTCCCGAGGGTGGTCGCTTACGGGAGGTTCAACTGTATCAGCAGACTACCAAGATACACAGAAAATATTTTTTAAACAAGAAGCTGCAGGCAGCTTGAACTCCGGCGTATTTTTTGTAACGCGGGCTATCTCAGATACTGCGTGTTTGCCAATTACAACGCACAATCAGATGCGAAAAAGTACGCACACACAGTTGATCTCATCTAAAACGAGTCTGAACACAAGTGAACAAAAGTAGAACACGAGCGACTTAAAGTAAGCCAGAGTACCCTATGATAACACAGGTATCCCAAAAATACTAGGATCCAAATACTAAGATGATCTGTTCTAAAAATTCACTGGACATGAGTGAACATGAGTGCACAGCAGTTCATAATTTAATTAACAAAAAAATATAATAAGCAAATATAATTATAATTGTTTTATTGGGTTACCTATGTTATCAGTGCAGTACCCTATTTTTGTATTTCCGGGATAGCTGTGTTATTCTAGCCTAGCTTAGTTGTGTTGGGTTACTTGTGTTTTAAGTAAGGTACCCTCTCTTTGTATTTTCAGGCTACTTGTGTTCACATCATTATTAGCTGCACACAGCCATATCACTGTTAGTACACACGCACAATCAGTCGAACTAAAGCCTAAAATCAATTCAATATCTATGCAAAGATGTATTCGAAATAAATAAATTTGCGCCCTCAAGTTTTAAACCTGATAAAACACTGCTGTTCGTTTATTAAACAGTACATATAATGTAATTATCTTAATTTGTTTTTCTTGAAGATATTAGCATGTATTTGCTACTCTTCAATTCGAGTTGAAATAGAGGTTATTGTATTGTATATTGTATTGTATATAGTTGTCAGATACTGGCTATTTATTATGTGGTCTGAAGGCATTTTCATTATCCCAAGGAACAGTGTTTAACTGCTGCTCTGATGGCAGTGAGTTGCGTAGCTTTTGAGGCTCAGTTCGACTATACGGCGTTCAAAATTCTGGGTTCTTTGCAAGTTTTATCGTCCGTTTTTCATTCACGAACATTCAGGATCCTCTTAAATGAATTTCTACAGGAAACCAGACAAACCCTATATTGTATTCTTTGCCATTCACTGTTCTATGAGTAACACTGCATTAGAACTTCAATGTCCATTGTATTTTGGTGTAGGATAAGTTAAATATGGGAAGAAAACCAAGGCAACCAGCCACACAATATCTTCCACCTCCTCGCTTATTTTTAGCTTTCTCTGAAACTTTCTCGCTGGAGTCCGCCATGTTTGTAACAAGTCCTCACAGTGACGTTATGCAGCTCATTTGGCAGCGTGGCAAACTGGACAGTTTTTAGCATAAAGTAGTCAATTTGAATGGCGAAAGAGAGACCTTTCCGAAGGCGGAACTTAAAAATAAACATACTCTTGATAATCAGAAAAGAATGAACTTTATTATTCTGCAATAAAATAAAGATGCAAAATTTGGCTTCATAAACACTTTAAAGAGGGTAATACTAACTAATACACACAGAGAAATGTGTGGCCCACCTACCCAGCGAGCAGAGGTTTATCATCTCTTTGCCTTTCCTCCGAGTAGCACGGGACCTCTCGAGACCTGTATTCTGATTGCACCCACAATACTATACTTCTATGGTTTTTGTACTGCACTTTCTAAAGGTTAGGGTGTTTTCTATTGTTGGGTAGGTCAATACTATCGCTCATTTCTAGAAGTTCCACCCGACCCCTTTCCTGCCGTCGAGAGAAACCTATGCCCACAAAACGATTACATGCGCCACAGTATCTCGATTTCTATTGGCCGAGAAAAACGAGACGGTAAACATTGTACATACATTGTAGATTTCAGATTGTCCATTTCCTATTGTTAACGGCAAGAGAAGGCCAAGTGGAGAAAATAAAATAAATTTCCTTCTTCAAGGGTATAAATCAAAACTTTCTTTAGGATAAATTAAGGTAGATTTATTTCAAGGTCTGCTGTGCAGTTCAGCAAAATAAGAAGACAAAGCCGGAGTTTGAAACCGTTCGTATCAATCACTGGCAAACAAAAAACTGTGTGACGAGGGCAGAGCCATAATTTATACTCTCCAGTTCTAGTTTTATGACAGTTTGGTTTATAGTTACGGCTTTCCACAACAAATCCTGCTATTCTTTTGACAGTTTCAACTTGCTTGGTTTCCTATGGGTATCAGTCGGATGCCTCAATCTGTGTATCTTCTGAGTTCTGTTATTCTTTTGACGATTTCAAGTTTTTCTTCTTTGTCTCTATAACGTCACATGCAGTTCAATTTACGGTTGATTTAATTTCCAGTTCGAATTACAGTCACCATTATACCATTATACTTTAATAACATTTTAAAAGTAGGGAACAAATAAGATTTGTGTGCGTATTTATATAAACATAATTTCAACCTCATGACTTCCACTCATTGTTTTTCTATCACTGAGATGCTGATGCTGGCCTAGAACAACAGGAATCGGGTCATTTACTGCTATGTTTGATGCCATTACCTTTAACAGAAACGAATATTAAATAACAACAATGCAAATATTTCACAACATCAGGCCACATGCGTTTAGGAGTGCCACCTATAATCCCTAATCCTTTCATAAAATGTGAGTAATTTCCATCCAAAGTCCTTCTAGAAAAACTCAACATTTTTGTGTTCGTCGTGTCGAATAAATATCTGGCCGTCTGGGTAAAAAGACGTCCTTCGGCTCCGACAAGGACACCAGTTGAAATATCCTGAGCCTGTTGGAAGGCTTTCCCACGAATGAAGTTAAATAAAACATTAATTAAGCTTTTTACATTTGAGAGATGGGACTCCAAATTTGAGAGAAATTTCCTCCGCGACAGACTATCGCTCACAGCATCCAAGTCCCGGGTTACCGACATCTTGTATTAACTGTGTTAAAATATGTAAAGTATCCTGAGCGATATTGAATCTGATTGTTTCATCCTATCAATGTTGAGTCAACACGTGCAATGTGATTGGTTGACGGCACAAAAAGTTGACACAGAAAATAAAAATAGGTACCCAATGGGTATGTGTGTCTACTGCTTTTGTAATACAAATGTAAAGCCGAGGGCCCCTCTGAGATTTTGGGTGGGGGTGCACCACCTGGGTCTCCAAGCGGTGACCCTATTTCAGACCAAAATATAAGATTTTCCATACCGTTTTTCGGACCTGTACTGATCTCTGTCATTACAAGCTAAATAAATGGAAATGTACACCTTCATATTTCCCTGAAAAAATCGTAACCTATTCCAGATCAAAAAGGCAAAATGTATAGCCTATTTCAGACTAAAACAGGCTGCTTGAAAAGCATACTCTTTGGCAGGCTATAGGTTTTGATAATGACTTTCACTTCATTCGAATAGTGTTATGGTCAATGACATTTTTTTTCCTCAATGGGTGGCAAAAATATTAGCCTTGAGAACTGTGTAAACTGAGAATACTAGCCAGCTTATACATACGCTGAGTCATGAAGCAGGGATTATCAATTTTATTGAGTTGTACTGATAGTTTTATTTTGTATAATTACATTAGAAGTATTTATATACATAATTGACATTAGTAATCTGAATGTGAGTCATAATTATATGAGTCTAAGATCGTCAAGGTGTGTATATAGATGACAGGACCACAGCTAGTGGGGGACAAGGGGGACATGCAGTTGTCCACCCCCTTGAAAATATTTTTTCTAATGTATAACCAGAATGGCATTAAAAAAAAAGTTGTATTTACTAAACAATAACATGATAGCTATATGGTATAAAGTTCTTATTTATAATAAAGCATATAAAGACTTTACAGTTTTGATTGCAATTATGTCATATTGGTTAATTAATGCAACTTGTATTATATGTTAGATAATGTTGAATCAGCAAACATTTATTCTGTTGGTGGTCTCAGATGTTTAATTGATAAGGGACCAGTCATTATTTAACTTGGAGGAGGGGGGTGGTGGAGAAAATGGGGGGTCTTGTAAAAAAGTTTTTTGGAGATAAGGGGGGTTCCAAATATTTTAAGGTATTCTAGAGGGATCTTGAAAATCAATTGGATACCAAACATTTCAAGACAGGGGTCTAATTTCTCCTCCACCCCCACACCCAAGGGGAGGACAAAAAGGAAGTAGGGCAGAGGGGAGGAGAAGGGAAGGCCTGCCTGCAACGCCAGTGATTTTGAAAAATTTCTCCTAATTAGTAATGCATGTCTGATCTGTCAAAAATTACCATTACAATTTTCCTCGCTGATTGTAGGCCTCAGAAAATGTACATTTCCTCTAAAATTAATGGGGTTATCAACCTCTAAATCATCAACGTAACTTCTCTGATATCAAGCGATTTTAATTAGTGTTTTTGTAGCAAGTCTTCTATAGCAATTTGGCTGCCACCAAGATTTCAATTTAGTAAGCAATCTGATGCAATGTAACCGCAGTATTCGGTTTCGTTAACATTATTATTTGCACATCATAAGATGGGAATATAACTTGAAAGAATCTGAAAACAGCACTTTACTTTTGAAATAAATTGAAAACTAGAATCAGGCACCATCGTAGTTCTTACATATGTAACAGGAAGTTCATAGTTTTAATAGAAGTGCTTGAAATAATTTTATTTATGCGCTTGAATATGGTCGTTAACTTTTATGCTTCCTCCATGTTTACCCCGAAAATGTCCAGGGGAAATTAATGTTTTCTCCAAAATCAGTCGGGCTAATATAAAAATCATAAACATAACTTCTGTATAATGTCTTGAGCAATTTGGATTGCCTATCTGTAATTTGTGTTCGGTAAATCTAGCCTTCAATTCCATTTTTAGAGACGAAACAACGGCTTTGTCATCAGTTTCCTTCATACAAACAAGGGTGCTTACTCCAACCTAAAGACAAGTTGTTGCAAGCCTTTAATATTTGAATCTGTTCCAGCATTATTTAGAGATTTAGCTTTAGAGCTAAATTGGTGGGAAGTACATCGACCTAGACCTTGAAAGTACCTTTGGAAACCTTTCATTTGACTGGTTACACACACTCGGCGAAAGCTGTAGCTAATCAAGTTTGTAAACTTGGGAAATTCATGGTAATATAGCAATATTACTCACCGCTCTAGCTCTAGTTCGCTTAAACTCCAAATCGTCGTAACAAAATTGAAAAGACCAACTCGCGACCTAGTGAACATGTCACCATCGGCATATAGTCTTCATCTTCATTGCCATTTTGTGATTGGATATTGTCGCTAAATGAAGATTCTGAGTAATGCACAAAAGCCAACAACAAACGTCGATAGATCCCGAATAAAACTTCACGACCACTTATCGACAATGTTAACAAACACACTATCTTACACACGTCATAGGACTCAATAACATAGTGTCTACAGCTTCTTGAGAAGCAGTAGACACAATAAAAATAATAAACACTTGCGAAACTTGACTCGGGCCCAGCGTTACTCGGGCCCAGCTAACGCTGGCCCGAGTAATAAAACAAACATGATTATGATACAATACTCATGCACGAGATACAAATAATTACTAGTATATAAAGCAGTTTTAATCGCGGATTACCTGTTCTTAGCGCACAAGGCCTGGAATTACTGGGCAAAAACGATTGCAAAATCGATTGCAATGAATTATATTTTCAAATGTTTGATGTGGAAAGACCGACTTGTATGGCCAAATCTTGTATTACACTTGGATAATAATTACCCGAGAGACTGCCAATAGCTTTTATTCCACTTAATTCGGTGCAGAAATGATTTTTTTGCGTGCAAAACGCTCGTCATATCGAGTAATAGAGAAAAACAAAATGGCCGCTTTCTTGTTTTGTCGTCCATCCAGCGATGTCTTGCTCCTCAGGAATCGCTTTGGCTTTAAGGAAAGCCACTTAAAATGGATTGTCTTAAAATGGTTACGATTACATGGGTTACCCTCTGGAAAATATAAGCCTTGGTGTAACCCCCTCCCCACTGGAAATTTGGGCAGATTGACCCCCCCCCCCCCAAAAAAAAAAAATCTGGAATTTCCAGTCCCTTCTGTGGAGGGGGGGGGGGATATTTTCTGGAACTACACAATAGTACATTGTATGATTTATATACCTTGTTCGTTCCAGATGTGGATGTGATTCTCTCTGATGTTCTTGGATATCCACGTGTGTCTTTTGTTGTATGATGATCACTGTGACTTAATGAATTTAGTGGGCTAGGCTGTTGAAATATAAATATAAATATAAAATTAATTAATTAATCATTATTGTACATTCATGAAATGATGTCATTCCAAAATAGGTTTGGCTTAGCAGTTCTGTCTCTTGGTACACTTGCTATTCAATCATGTTGGTAATATTTTGTAAGTACTTTGAGAGTGAAACTGTTACAACGAAATATGTAGAGGAAATCGCATGAATGCAGGTGCTATAATTATTATGTGATTTATAGGCACTGAGTAATATTTTAAAAGTTCTGATAATTGCACAAGCCTTTAGGTGAGTGCAATTTGAGAACTTTCAAAATATTACTCAGTGCATATAAATCATGTTTTGCACAATTAAACAGTTCATGCAATTTTTTGTTTATAACATACTGAGCAAACTTGCTGATAGCAAGCGACTGTGCACTCTATTACCTTTTTATGCACTCGTTATTGACCAATCAGAATCCAAATACTAATGAGCCATAACAATAGATTTAGCTCATTATTATTAGATTAGTTTTTTCTCAAACTCATGAATTATTCATACATCGTAGACCAACCAATGACTGTATGTATACACCACCACGTTTATACAGTTGATACCCAATGAAAACCTGTATACTAATCATTAGTGTAACTGGTACATATATACCACATTCTTGATTTATTTAATATATTTATTATACTCATTTACAAGGGATGCACTGATAAACTACATGTAAACTGTCAGTGAAGAGAAGAACATGCCAAAAAAAGTTAATGTGCCTCCACTCAAACTCAAACTGCAATCCTCCCGACTGCTTGTCCTCACTCTTGACTGCTACAGTACTGACTATGCTAGTTGAATGTTACTGACAGCAAAAAAGAATAAGCCATCTATGGGATAATTATATACAACATACAATACTTGCTAATGATGACTGAAAAGGTGTTTGTAAATCTTCAGTTTAGCCATTCAATGAAGCAATTCCCAAAACTCGTGCTTCATGTGTTTGTTTGAATCCCCTGATGAAACACTTGCTCTTGTTTTAGAGATATTATAGTCTAAAACAAATTGTTTTAGATTCTTCAGAAAATATATGGCTTGTTCTTCCATTTAGAAAAATAATAATTTTGAAACATACAACAGTTTATGAGATACTTACTAGAATAAAGCATCATGAAGAAAAACAAATAAAACATTGACATGTACAATGTAACAATCCCTTTTAGACACACAACAGACAACCTGTAGGTTTTTGTGGGAAACTACATCATGGAACTCATCATTTGCATATTGTTACTTGATCGCATTTCACCTTACTCTTTACATGTTCAAAAATGGAGGTATTGAAAAGGGACAAATTCAGTTGATGTGTAAAAGATCAAGAAAACCTGGACCAAAAAAGGATTTTTTTACTAAACACAGCAAATAAAATATAGTTCACTTCCAGCACAGTGATTAGGACTTGAGGAGGAAATGTGCCCCAAAAATGTTTTTGATGACCTCTTGCATAATGTGTTGGATTGGATCAATGTAAAATGTGCCTTTCCCTAGTTTCACCTTCCTCTATCTCTCTTTCTAGGGCCCTGGCTGTTCCTTTTGATGATTAACAACTGCATGTGAGTCCAAGATTCAAGCTTTGGAAGTACATCAATGATACAACACTCTCTGAGATGATCATGAAAGATCTCCCAAGCTCAATTCAAGCAGCCATTGATAACATTCAAGAATGGACAAACACCAATGACTTCCAGCTACACCCAAGCAAATCTAAAGAGCTTAAGGTTACCAGATACCTTCAGGGTGCATTTCCAGTCTAAATTATGTAGCACCTCGAGGAAACATCGTAGATAAATCATTCATGTATCATTTTAAAGCTTATAAAGTTGGCTACAAGAAAACATAAAAAGTTTCGAGTTCTTTGAAAATCTCGAATTTTCAGCGATCCCGTTTCTCGGATCTAGTGAGATGGCTTTCAGAAGCTCCGACTCAGAAAATATTTTAAAGTTTAAAAATATGTTTGCTTTGTCGCATTTCAGAGGAATCGTATTACAAAACCGTGTTGAGGAATTTCAAAATTCGATTTAGTTTAAAAGTTATCATGCTCTCCGTAAAAAGACGAAAAATAATCAGAGTAGATTTGCGGAAAATGCCGTCAAGAGCTCTATTTTTAGAATTTTCCAATTCCCCGACACAGGTTTTGCAGCGGAGATATCAATTGACATTTTGTGAAAATTTCAAACAAATCGACTAAATTCCTCTTGAGTGGGAGCTTTTTTAAAACTCTATTTTGGTTGAAAATCGAAAGCGTAGAAAATCTAGCCGTCTGTCGTGTGTGAATCTGAAGCCCCGCCTCTCCAACAATTAGCGAGCTCTTGGCCAATCATTTCTTATCACAGTTCAACTATCTGTCAATATTTCCCGCCAATGTTGATTTCCGATCAAAGCTACCTGCCCCATCGAGTAAATGTTAATATAGCTGGTTGTTCTAGTTTTCTTGATGAGAAAGACAGAAAGACCTTGAGGGACAAAGCCAAGGTGAACACCTAGAGACGCCTTAAATGCCAGCATAGTTAGTAGAGGAGACAGCGATTTGCAGGCAGCTGAAACAGCACGGCAATAGCGAGCTAAGATCGTGGTGTTGGTTTCAAACGATTCAGAGTCACCATCAGACTTTACATTTCCATCTAAGCTTTCTTGGAAACAAATATTCTCTCGGCTGGCTCCTATCAATTCTTCATGTTCAGATGTGGGCCACTCGGCACTCTGTCTGAAAGTGAAAATACGAACCCTTGTCGGGTTTTACGAGGACTCCTATTTGGCTTTGTAGTCGTATGCATTGTTTGGCCTTGTTTGGCTTTTCTTTTTTCTTTGTTTTCCAAGCTAAGGGCATCCTGCTTGATTTTTTGAAGGCATAAGGCATGTGTGGAAAAGCATTTCTCAATAAATGTAAACATTGGTATATGAAATAAATTAATATTATATGTGCCAGCTTTCTTCACACCGTCGTTACGGGCAAGTGAGCACTTGTCATGTGTTTATTGATCTGCTGTCAATCAAACGGAACCTTTTACTTCCAGTCAAAAACTTCCTTTTGGTATTTCTCTGTCAACATTAATTTTTATTCAACAGAGTTTTTGGTATATATATCCCCATTGTTTTCGGTTTGAAGGTATCCGGTAACCTTAAGACTTGATTTTAGCAAACAGCCTCAAGCATTTCCCCCAATTAGAGTCAAGGGGAAGGATTTGGAGGATGCAGATAAGGTTAAATTACTTGGTGTAATAATTAGTTAAAGTGGAACAATCATATTGAGTAATTATCTTGTCCAAGGCGTCAAAGTGAATGTACTTTTTAATCCAGCTGAAGCAACCAAAATAGGTAAGAAAGAATTGTGCTCCTTTTATGTGACTTGTATTAGATCAGTCATTGAATACACATGTGAGGTATACCATTTCAGTTTACCAGAGTATTTGTGCAGTCAGCTTGAATGTCTGCAACGGAGGGCATTAAGCATAATATACCCTCATTCCTCATATGATGAGGCGTCAGCTCTTGCCAGCCTACAAACGCTTAAATGTAGATGCTCAGCCATTTGTGATACGTTTTCATGATATAAGCATTGACAAATCACACAAGTTTCATTGTTTGCTCCTCCAGAGAGGAAAGTCAGGTGGATCTAAGAAAAGCAAATCCCTTTGTCATCCCCTTCCTAAAGATGGACAGAACTAAGAACAGTTTTATACATTCAAGAGTGTATTAGGACTTTTAAATAAATTGTAATTGGATTTTAGATATTTTAGATATTTAGATATACAGTGCTGTTCGAAAGTAACGCAACCGAATTTCGCCGAATTTCGTAACTCTCAAACGACATTTGAAAACCTGCGAAAATACGTCGAAAATTCGAAAGTTTCATTGTTTAAGTGCTGCGAGTTTTACCGAAAACACTTCGAAATTTCGATAAGGAATTTCGAATAGAAATTTCGTAACGTCGAATTTTCGAATAGAAATTTCGTAACTTCGAATTTTCGAATTTTCAAATAGAAATTTCGTAACGTCGAATTTTCGAATAGAAACTTCGTAACTTCGAATTTTCGAATAGAAATATTGCAACTGGCAAACACAGTAACCTTGATAATAACGTGGCGTGTTCAATTCAGACCTTAGATACCAAGCGCGCTCACCACAGGGGGAACACGCTTGGCTCGTCTAAACACTTTTGCACTCTAGTGCAGAAGCACGGGAGATTAGAGGAATGCATTGTTTTTCTTGAGTAAACATCAGAATCTAGCGAGGTGGCTTCTGCACATCTCAACTCGCTTAGGGCCATTAACGTTGATGACTTGACAGGTTTGTGTTATGTTTTCGGTCTCCGAATGCCGGCAGGGGTCACTCTGGTCATATCGCGCCAAGTTACCGATAAGCACGGTTCTGGTAGTTAAAGCGAATTTCGAAACGTGTAAAGAAAGAAGCGAAAGGACAAGCAGAAATAATGGAAGAAGATACATGTACAACACCAGTTGGCGGTTTTTCTAGTAGTTAAGTGATCATAAAGGCAAGTTTTAGAAGTAATTAGGTACATAATATTCAGTTGTCGATCGGTGCAGCCGACAATTTATTCCATTTCAAGTATTTCAAAGGTCGAGTAAGATTAAAAATTCAGTCCCTGTCATTGTAGGTGCAAAACCAAAAGAAAATGCATCTATTTCACTGAATTTAATAGGTGAAACTTAAACTTAATTCTAGCAAAAAAAGTTTAGCTCAGCGTTGTTGATCTGAAACCAGTCTTTTGCATACTAATGACTGTGGGACAGCTTTCCTCTCATTGGTCAAACTCCTGAAGCGTGACAAATTACTTACACAATGTAGACAATTTTCTGGGTGCTATAACGAGACCTTTCGCGTGTTTGTGTGTGCTCTAGAAGTGAAACTACTAAAGAAAAGAATCTATCCGACATTTCTTCTGGGGTAATATAACTAAGTGCGAACCAAAGCCTCGAATTGTTTGGAGTTCTAACCGAAGCCGGCATCAAAAGCGAAAATATGAAAACTAACACAGAAACGTAGAAACCGCCAGCGCATCAGAAGCAAACATTAAAATAAACTCTCGTGTGGCGGGAGATCAATACATTTCTTGAAAGCGGTGAATTCTGTCAATCATTAGTTTACATACTACAATAACGCACCCGCAAGAAGTCCCGCAAGAACTTCTTGCGCCGCAAGAACCCGCAAGAATCCGCAAGAAGTTGATAACCCAAAAGGATTCCACTTTCCAAGTAGAAGTTTTCTGGTAAGACTAAGAGTATAGTTTTACACGGTTTCATTGCCAACTTGGCTTCAGAAAGTGCAGCGATCAAAACTCAGACTGACACGTTCACGCCTGACTGATTGCACGTGGAGAAATTCAGACGCCAAGAACTTGAGATTTTAATTTCGAAAATATGCCTTATATTAGGACCGCGAACATTTGCAATGATTTGAGCCGAAACCTTGAGCAACACAGGGATGTGCCGTGAAACTACAGACGCTAAAGTTTATTTGGTGTTATGCTTTGCACGGCAAACTATAAAGCTGGCCTCGCAATACCGGTATTTATAACTGGAACTGAAGCAATCGAGCGGCCGTTGTTTGTTATTATTTTGTGCCGAAAGCTCAGGCTTCCATATTACATTTTTAAGTAAAGATTTTCAGTAAGGTTATCAGAATACATAGCAAGGAGGTAAGTGCCTTCGCCGGCGATATACACAAACGGTGGTGATAAATATTATAAAGTACTGAAAGTAGTGTGAAAGGCGAAAATGTTTTGGGCTGCTGTCTCGGAGTTTTTACCCCAAATAATATTACCGTAATTTCGGTCGGTCCTGTTCGAAATTTCGATATGTTAAACGAAAATTCGTCAAAATTTCGGCGTACGACCCATATTACTGAAATTTCGGTGTGTAAATATTACCGTAATTTCGGTCGGTCCTGTTCGAAATTTCGATATGCTCAACGAAAATTCATTGAAATTTCGACGAATTTTCAAATCGTAAACAAAGAACGAAATTCGGCGAAATTCGGTTGTGTTACTTTCGAACAGAACTGTATATATTTTGTGTGTGTGTGAATAATACCTGCTACATCGCTGGTTTTATCCAGAGCTCGAAATTGTGACCGATATGGTCGCAAATGCACCCAAATTATCACTTGCGACTAAAACTTTTCCGGCAGTCACAAAATTTGTGACTAGTTTTTGCCTAAATAAATGAATAAATTAATTAATAAAATGTCCAACAGTCTCATGTGTTTACTTTTCACCAAATCATGCACCATTCCCTTCATTTTCCCATTTTTATTTCCCTTTAATCACACAAACCTTGCTCAGATGCCATTTTAAAGCGTCTTTTCCAAATATATTGTGGGCGTAACTTTTTGTCATAAGACCGCTGGATTCTGTTTGTTTTTTAGCAACTAAATTGCGACCAAATTTTCGTAACTACATGTACATGTAGTTGCAAAATGCGACTAGAACTTTTGTTTAATTTCGAGCCCTGATATCACAATAATATTAATATAGATAGAAATTAATGTAGAGTTATAGTTCTTTTTTCTGTTTAATTCTAACAGTCTACAAGTATTTCAGCCCTTTGGCTACAAATCATGATATTAATTAATAAACTTCAAACTTCTCTTTCCCTAGTGTCACCTTCCTCTCTCTCTCTTTCTTTTGCTTTGCATGCTGCCCTTGTTTCAGGTTTGTTTGCTAACAACAACTTTCCTCTCCTTTTAGTTAGCTTTTGCTGTAAAAGTACCGTATTTACCCGTGTATAAGCCGCACCCGTAGATAAGCCACACCCCAAGTTTTGAAGCTTGAATTTAGGAAAAAAAATTTTTTTTAAAAATACAAAAAATAATTAGAAAATCTTTTGTCTGAGTTCATAAACGCTTGTTCTTGATGCCAAACTTCTTCAAAAAAAGAATAATCTTTTGTTGGAGTTCATAAACACTCGAACTTGAAGCAAAACTTCATCAGATTGTCATAAATAAATAATCACAACTTTAATTCGATCGAATATGGTTCAACTTGCCTTGTCATTTCTTGTGTATATTTTAACCTGCAGTCTTTAAATCACTCCAGAATTCTTCCGCAATTTATTCCCCAATTAACTAACAACAATTCCAAGGAACCGCTTTCCTTTAATCGCTAGAGCAAGAAAGGTTTTCTGGCGAAAAAATACTTGCACGAGTAGGTCAGGTCCGCCATCTTGGATTTTCATTAACTAGTGCCAATCTCCCACGTGTAAAATTGCGAAGAATGCCTGGTTGTTTAGATGCATGCTTTGACAACCGCTGCGAATCAGCCTGTTTTGGAAGGTAAATAAGCTTAATCACGTTTAAATATTCACGAAATTCTAATATATTAGGTCTAAGGTGGGTCTTAGAAGAGTTTTTGCTTTAACTCTTTGAAAGTGTTTTTTTTTTCTTCCAATGATTATGCTTAAAATACAATTGCTATTTTACACGATCGGATGCGATTTGAACCTGATTGTAATATACGCACCGTCGCATAATAAAAGCTTCATTCAGGTTCATGATACATGTATGTAAATATATGTTAATGTTAGGTCTCCTTTCAAGGTGTTCCCGTAGATAAGCCGCACCCCTGATTTGGAACGAAAATTTTGGGTGAAAAGGTGCGGCTTATACACGGGTAAATACGGTACTAAACAGCAATGAAACAGTGGGTCATTAAAAATGGTTTATTTTACGTCGAAGATACAGGAAGCCGTTACTGGGTCTCCCAAGCTTATATTTAAGTATTCTGACGAACTCCAGGATCAAATTGCAATTTAGGTTGGTTTTTGAGGAGGGAGGAAAACCGGAGAAAAACCCTCGGAGTAAGGGCGAGATGCCAACAAACTGAACTCCCATATGGCGCTGCGTCCAGGATCGAACCTGGGCCACAGAGGTGAGAGGCGAAGTGCTTAACCACTGCACCACCCTGGCACCCTCTAGTGCAGTGATAGTGTGGTATTTTCTTACTTGGAGGAATAAATATTCAACAACACAAATGGCTCTTTTAAAGTGCTACTCTGATCAAATTTGGACACATGAATGTTTTTTGCATATTCATAAAGTAGAGTTGCTATATTATTCAAACTGTTTTTTGATATGACGACAGGAAGTCTTATTTTTTTTACTTTGAGTATTGAATCTAAACGTTTGCCTCCCATTACTGGAGGCTGTTCCCTTTGTTCAGCTTTATAGAAAGGGTGATTCAGCGAGGTGGTGTCATATGTGCAATGCTTGCCTGCACAACACAACACTGAGGCATATTTCTAATAAAACATCTTCACATACACAAGAAAAAAGTTATATTTATCTTTACGAGGTTGGCTGCTTTTTTATGCACACTATTCCACGTGACGTGGTTGTTGTGTTGTGCATACGAATAATGAAAACAGCTTCCAGTAATGGTGGACAGGATCTTTACCAGTAAACTCTCCTAAAAGTTTGTGGTTTAACTCGCTCATTTGGGACAAGTTTTTCTAATTTGGATATTTCTAACACTGATTGACCTATTGACACTGAAAAAGTGGCAAATCAAAATGGTAAATTTTCATTGTAGAGCCACCAAACTTTTAAAAGCAATGGCAGACCAGTGCTTACTTTCTTTTGGTTTTGTGTAGTATTTATTATCATAGCTTTAGATTTTCCTTAATAATATTAATTTGTGGAAATTCATGGAACCATTTCTATAATTTTGTTCTCACAGATAAGTTTAGAACAAAGATTTATGTAACAATGTGCAGCTTATCTAATGGTAGTCAGTTCTCATTTCCAAAACCCATTTCAGCTTACCAGAGTATTTGTGCAGTCAGCTCAAATGTCTGCAATGGAGGGCATTAAGCATAATATACCCTCATTCCTCATATGATGAGTGTATTAATAATATTAATTTGTGGAAATTCATGGAACCATTTCTATAATTTAGTTCTCACAGATAAGTTTGGAACAAAGATTTTATGTAACAAAGTGCAGCTTATCTAATGGTAGTCAGTTCTCATTTCCAAAACCCATTTCAGCTTACCAGAGTATTTGTGCAGTCAGCTCAAATGTCTGCAATGGAGGGCATTAAGCATAATATACCCTCATTCCTCATATGATGAGTGTATTAATAATATTAAGTTGTGGAAATTCATGGAACCATTTCTATAATTTAGTTCTCACAGATAAGTTTGGAACAAAGATTTTATGTAACAAAGTGCAGCTTATCTAATGGTAGTCAGTTCTCATTTCCAAAACCCATAGAAAAATTTCTTTAATTTTGAACATCATTAGCTATAAGTTTATCTTAGTACATCAATACTCTATAAATAACAAACAAGCTTTCAAACATAAACATCAGCTTGATATTGCACTACTTGTTACAAAACTTACAATTTGTTTGTGCGTCCAGTCAAACTCTCCATCCTCAACATATCCCTTTCTTTCTGACAGATCTCTGAAAAGTTTTCTTAAATAGTCATAGTCTGGAGTCTCAAAGAAGTCTAGTCTTCTGACATAGCGCAGGTATGTAGCCAGCTCCTCTGCAAAAATGTAATTTTGTTCATTAATGAACAAGTATTACAATCAAACCAATATAATTATTCCTAACTGAAAACCATCTCGCATACATTCATAACAGTTTAAGAGAACTCACCAGGCTGGTTTTCACATAGAACTTCAATGGGTGTTGCCCTCTTTGTGTCACCAATCTTTTGGTATCTTTCCTTTAAAGTGTCAGCCTGCACAGTTTAATACGGAAAGTGACTATTATGAAAGTTTTTTAGTATGGATATAGCCCATCAATTATAGCAATATTTCTAGAAGTCAAACATCTTCTTCTCTCTATTGCTTTCCTACCACACATCTTACCTTCAGACCTTGCCAAGGTAGACTTCCCCTTAGGAAATACATGAACATGTGCCCTAAGGCTTCTAAATCATCTCTTCTACTTTGCTCTGCAAATATAATAATCAGTTAATATAACACTTTTTCATCAGACTGTAAAATACCTTGTAAAATTCATTAAATATTTATAAGGGTGCTAACCTATCTAAACACAGCATCTAATAAGCCCTATTAATTAGTATTCTGTATCAAATGATAGAGAATACTAACTAAGCTAACTAGAATCCGGTGATGAATGATACAGGATACTAACATGCTAGCGTTAGTATGAGGTCTCACAACCTATCACTGACAGGATGAAATTGCAAGGTTCATGCAGCTACTCTTAAAGCATACAGACCATCTCTCCAATGTGGGACATGCATACAGACCATCTCTCCAATGTGGGACAAGTTTTTGTGCACACTGCACATGCCCATGGCGCAAACTATTGCCCTGAAGGTTTTTTTAAGCTTTTCTTCAAAATTTCAGAAATATTTTAAATTTTATATAGTGCATATCATAAGTACATTACAATATGAGCGTCCGAATGGTATGGGATTTACAATGGCTTGCCGAAGCAGCTCACCATTGTATATCCGATACAACATTGCCACTAATATTGTAAATAGCACTTATCAAACTCATTAATAATTCATGAAGAAAAAAAAACAAAGGAAATTCATCTGTAAATCTGATAGAGATTTCGTCCTGATTTACAAAAACTTTTGCCTCAATTTTTTCGGCCAAAATATAACTGAAAACATCACTCTTTACATCTAGACGTTTGATAAGTCGGATACAGAATTTGCGTCCATGCTTTATCAGATTTACAAACTCTCGCATTCAGCTCGAGTTTGTAAATCCAATAAAGCACGGCCACTCATTCTGTATCTATTACATAAAGCTTAGTTGAAAATGTATGGAAATTTGTAATACAGGGCTGCCGTACAAGTTTTTCAGTTGCTGGACTGTGAAATTAAATAGCCTGTAGTTGATCATTTATAAGCAGCACCCATAACTTTGACAACCTCACTAACTCAAATTGGAAGTCTGAAAATGTTTCAGAAAAGTCTCACTTCTAAGCTGCATCATGATTTTAGAGATTTTTCTCCAAAACCAAGTCAAGTTTCAAGAAACTTTTCCTCACCTTTCAGAAGTTTCTGGATCTCATATCCCCTCAGATTATCTACGATAGCTTGAGGATGTCTTACGTTCCAGTTATTAGACATTTACAGTTCATAAACCTGACAAAAATACAGAAAACTCGAAGCTGAACACACGGAAGTCCTTCTCCGTCGAGTTTTGGCCACCATCTTGAATGTAGACTGCTGACCACAAGCTTTGAAGGCTCCAATATGGCAGACAACGCAGCAAAGGGCCATGTTTTCGCGAGTTTTGGAGCACATTTTTAAAGGTTTTTGGAAAGCTATAAGCAGCATCCATAACTATGGGAATGTTTTTTCACAATTTGCAACATTTTGTAGCAAAATGCTGCAGCTTATGAGTGATCAACTTTGGTAAGTAGCCAGCAATCATCATCATAGTTGCTCGTGATAATTGGCTTGGCTTCTAATGACAGCCCTGTAACAAAAAGTTAGTTTCACATTCTGATTCATATGTACAGTCCCTGTCAAAAGTTTTTCACACCGTACGAACCACATGTGGTAGAATGTGGCACATGTGTTTACCACTTTCGGTAAAATAAATGTGACAAAATGTGGCGAAACAAAATCAGTGGTTCTACCACTTTCGGTAAAACGAAATCGGTGGCTCTACCACTTTCGGTAAAATGAAATTGGTGGCTCTACCACTTTCAGTAAAACGAAAGTGGTGACTCAACCACCTTCGGTAAAATGAATTTGGTATCTCAACTAGCTCGAGTAATGTAACTAGGTACATGTATGTAAATGTGGCGCTATGTAACGTATGCAATTCAAGTATTATTAGTCGCAAAGTTTGCAATGAACATGTAGTTTCTGCTTCCATTTGGTTTCATGACGTTTCAGTAAATAAAAAAGAAGTGAAATAATTGAAAGTCAGATTACCTGTATTTTCATTAAATAATCATCATGTCAGTACCCATTCGCATTTGTCGGTGATTCTTTGAAAAGCTACACTTTAAAATCAACCAGAATGTGTTTTCTTCTTTTTTTTCTTCATTTAATTCTCTTAACAGAGTAGGGAGATCACGTTTTCCAGCTGTAACAGAAAGGGTGTTTAAAACTCTGAAGATACCACTCCTGCCGATCCGAACTGTGTACTAATTTGTCACGCTTGAAGAGGTTGACCAATGAGAAGAATCAATTCCCACGCTAATTAGTATGCACAAGCAAGTCATAGACGATTAAAACAAGCTTGCACATATATGTAAAATTTATTCAAACTATATTGAATCGAAGTAAAGTAAAATTATAAAGCAAACATATTCAACATCTCAATCTCTTGTACTGATAAGTGACACACTGTTTATGATAACAAGTCAGCTGGGATTCGAGTTGAGATTTACGTTGTTTGATTTGATTTATAGAAGAGCTTGTTCACAGCGGCTGATTAGTTGTGAAGTAAAACCAAACATTTGATAAGAATATAAAAAATACAATTAACCCTTGGAAGTTTTATTAAAAGTCCTATAAATGCTCGGATAGGTTTCAAAGTTCCATAAACAATCAGATCAATTGTTTTAATGTTCGGTGAGAGTTGATCGTAATATGCTAATCACCACTTTTTTTGTTGACAATATGTACACCCATTTGTCAATGCGTGGGGACCTTCAAATTTTTTTTGTAAGACTATTCAATGTATTAAGCGCATTTATTCTAAAGGAATTTCACTTTACCAGGAGAAGGTTTTCTGTATAAAGAGTCGGCTGCAAAACTCGGTTCTCGGATTCACAGGTCTGTCAAATCATTGCATGTGCAGTCAGTCAGGCGTGAACGTGTCAATGGTAAAATCTAGAGATTTTTTACTAAGCCTGTCCAAGATCCTCAAAATGTTTGCAGTGATTTTGGTCAAAACCTTTAACAATGCAGGGATCCATCGTAAATGTGTAACTCCAGAAGCTAAAATTATTATTTTTGTTTATTGCTTAACGGCAGGGACTGCTTAAAAGTTTATTGCTCTGGATTCTTAATTATGAGCAAGCAGCAGTTGTATGTTATTTTGTGGTGCAAGTTTTACCTGGTTTTACAAATGTTAATTCTTCCCATATTTAATACACTAGTTCCATTTTTTTGAAGGACATATTATCAGTAAGGTTATCAACAAAATAAGGAAGGAGAGAAATGACCTCGCCACTTCGAGTTTCTTGGCTTTTCTCAGTACAAATTACGATCCAAACAAAAAAATGTTCGATGTTCACACCAGGATGCTGACTGGTAACAATTTGGAGTCAGAGCTTTTTGCTTAAAGAAAGGCAAAACGAGATATCGTTTTAAGAAACAGCAATATCGTATTAACAAACTGTATTAAATATATCCAAATCTGAACTTAAGCAATTTAACAGTTTTCACGACGTGAAAAAATCACTTGTCGCAAGCAGTGAACTAAGCAACAACTTGTACACTGTCTCGACCTGCAATGTTTGCTGAAGCGAATTCAGTGACTCTACCACTTTCGGTAAAACGAAACGAAATCGGTGACTCTACCACCTTCTCTAAAACGAAATTGGTGTTAAAACGTATGGAGTTCACCTAACAAAAATTAGCACATGTGGTTACCAAATCTTCGTTTTACCAAACCACATTCAGTACCGCATACAGTTGAAAAACTTTTGACAGGGACTGTAGTTTTATTTGGTACACTTACCTTTTCCCAAATGTGTGTTTATACTCATGTATCTAGCAGTGCCTGTTAAACTCTTGTGCTCTCTGTAAGGTATATGCTTTTTGGTCTCTGGGTCAATATACTCTTTAGCAAGTCCAAAATCTATTATGTGAATTGATTTCTCCTTCCCAGCTGATTTGCGACCTATAAGAAAGTTCTCAGGTTTTATGTCCCTGTATATCATGTTCTTGGAATGGACATACTCAATTCTTGTAACCTGCAATGAAACATGGAGGGAAACATTAGAATTATATCATACACAAGAAATAACTACTTTTATCCAGGAACTTTTTTTATATAAGCTACTTGTGTTACAAACCAAGGTCAGTTCTAATATTTTTTTTTTGCATACCTGAACATTAATGCACTAGTAACTTATCGAAGGAGTGGCACATTGTGGATACCAAAGAAGACTCCTGAATTGTTGTTGTTGAACCAGTGAATAGAGAAAATTGGGCTTCATTGCTTCTGTTATGCAAACCATACAAATCCAAAAATGCAAATCCAAACACTAGCTTTAAGAGAGGAGCCAGATAAGAAGGAATGCAAATATAAGCTGTCCAGGTGTCAGGGAAATACAGAGGACTGCTTAATTATTCCATAGTTTAACACTTATAAGCCACACTTTGACAACCTTGCTGCCTCTGATTTCAAGTCCAAAAGGTTTAAAAAAAATCACTTATAAGCCACACCACGATTTTTGCTAATAATACTCACTACAAACAATTAAAATGCCAGTTCTTTTGTTTACTAGTTGTTGTTTTTTAGAGAACAATTAGCCTGCATAGCGTTGCAAAAGGAAGAGGGGAGGGAGAGAAAATAAGGGGAAGGGTGCAGGGGAATGTGCCACTGAAAGTCAATTTGTTTTAGTAGTAAACAGTAATTCAACCCCTATAAATTTAGACTTACCAACTGTATAGCAATCATAAGGACAGTTTTAAGAGTAAACTGCCGATTGCACAGATCAAACAAGTCCTCTAAACTAGGACCAAGTAGTTCCATTACTAAGGCATTGTACTTGCCACAGGGACCAAAGTAGTGTACTTGAGGAATCCCCTCTGCTGAATACAAAAACAACAGATAAAACTACATTAGCTTCTTTTTATATCAACCAGACCTGCAATTCCATCATCACTGTCTTAGGCCAAAAATATTTTTTCATAAAATCTGTAAAAAAAAATTATTCCAGTCAGTGCAAAAATGTAGGAGAAAAATAATTTAATACCTACCCAGTACCCACTAACCCATCTTTTGAAAGTGTAACTGGGACCACATATTCAGGGAATGAGCCAGGCTGCGCCATTCCCGCTTTAAAAATACATTATTTTTTTGTCCCTTGAAAAAAATACAATCATGGTCAAATTGACCGACTTTGGCCACTTCTAAAGGACATTAAATGCCAGTTCACTCGCAAGAGGGCCAAATTGTCCCTTCTGGTTGAATTTTTGGCTCAATTCCTGCATATTTTACAAAAGGCCTAACCATGTATACATGTTCTAGCTAGGCCTAAACAAAAGGGTGCTCTGCCCTCTCGTTTTTCTGCAGCACCGTGTCATTATTCTAACCTTCTTCAGGTTTACAGAACTGATTGAGACTGGTTATTGAACTTATAAATAAGTACATTTTGGATTTTTACAGAAGTGCTTGGGGTGAGTGATTTTTCAGTAGTTACAAATAGTTGTTTTGTATTCGAAAATTACTACTGAATGCAATGACTACAGACACATGTATGCAGGGTTAGCCTCATTCTGAAGTTAAACATTCTTCAAAAACTCAGATGAAGCGAATCAGTCACGTGCATGCTCCTTTATACCTGATAAAATCTCATCATTCTAAAAAGCCTGCAGAGGATTTGAATACTGTCTCATTGAAATGCTAATTAGGATGAACGTTTTATATAAAGAATACCAATGAACATGAAATTTTATATTTATATAAAGTTTCATCCTAATTAAGAATTCACTGATAAAGACCCAAAGATAGCAAAAAGTATGCAGAACATAAGGTACCTAGATAATAAATTTTGCACTAAATTTACTAATATCAGCAGACTACCGAGATACACAGATAATATTTTTTTAAATTAAATTATCCATTCAACTACCATTACTTGTTTACCGAGCCACTGTTTAGTTCTAATTATTAAACCAAACTCAAAGCCGTAAAATAATAAAAACGTGCATTAAACTTACAAACATCCTCTTCATATTTTGTGCCGGAGTTAAAAATTTTTTGAGTCTGCCGTCATTTCAGTCACATCGCTTTCCAAGTCTTGAACTTTATCGATGTCAACCACGACACCAAATCCTTCAAGTGCAGGTTATTCTTGCCCTAGCTTGTTCCTTACCACACAATGCTTTCAGCATTGTGAAACGCCACTTCAAACAACATAGTATGGTAATTTCTTCATGTCAATCCCTTGAGATGTTTGTAATCACAGGTGGTGATTACTCAAATATTTTGCATGGCGTTGTGAATACAAAGGTTCAATGGTTCATTAAGTAACCATTATAAGTTTTGGAAGCTGTTTAATAAACTCGCAGCACGTGTTTTATCAGTTCTAAAACTGATAAAAGACTGCTGCTCATTTATTAAACAGTACATAAATACCAGCGAGAAGGTGGGCTATTCGCAACTATGTGTATCGTTGTAGTTTCACGTTTTGCACCTTCTCGCTGGTATTTATGAATGTTTCACTTCAGAATGAGGCTAACCCTGTATATATGCGTCTGTAGTCAATGCCTTCAGTGGTAATTTTCGAATACGAAACTTGACTATTATGTCTAATTGTAGAATGATTGGAGAATAATACTCGATTTGAAATACTGTCATTCAGTTGGTGACCATAAAAATGTTGAATATTTTACCAGGATGAAGAATATATTATTCTCTTGGACATAAGATTATTGAGCTGGCTACAAGTGCTGGTTTAGCCCCAGCTTGAATTAATCTTTTTTTAATTTGAACAGCCAAACAAATAGTCAACATTGACCTTTTAGAAGTGCAAACACAACTTTTGAAATGAGCCAAACTGTATCCAGTGCTACCAACTACCATTGTCCTGCCCTGGAGCTCAACAACATTTTGTCAGGCAAGAAACACTGTACAGAAAAAGATGGCTGCTGTACATTTGACCACAATCCCTTGCAAACTTAACAGTCAACATAACACACACAAAATACTCTGTTATTAGGATAACACGTAGAAATACCTCAATTAAGATGAATTTGATCTGTACATAAAAACCTCATTTTGACTGATGTGGTTCACAGATAGTTTGCAGTATTTCTAGTGTTAACATGTTTACCAAACAGCAGATTTGGTAGAGACAAAATATGTAAGAAATATTTGCAGAGCTAATGTGAATGAGCCCTCAGTGTTGACTACATGTACGTGTCAACCAGAATTTGTCTCACAATTGACATATGTCATACGATGTTTCCACCCCATTTAATGTAAAGAGAATGCTACACCTGGTGCTCTACAACATACATGAACAGTATATGATTGATTTTCCAGAAGAAAATAAATACCCAGATATTTTTCTGAAGTGTATATCTCTTTTCAATGTATTAACATGCATTTAATTCGTTTGCCATTAGAACCAACAATAAATTATTGTTAACCCCATTAAAGTGACATTCATATGAAGATGATTAACATTGCACTGTGATGAGAGAGGCTGGCTTACTCTGCACTTTCAGCTTCTTTTTTTACAAGATTTTGTTAAGGTAAAAATGTAATTAGATCTCTATAAAAAAACTTAAATTAGATTTTAGTGATTGTGATACGTTCTGTTAACAAGATATGGTGAAAATATAAAACTGGAGAGAGAAAAATATTCAAAAGGACCAAAAACTGGCATGCAAAAACAAAGAATAGATGAAAGAGCATATGATCTACTTTAGGAAAAGAGAGTGGCTGAATTCACTGCTGTTTCATAACAATAATTGCATTTGACGAAGGAGAACGCATACTAATCTTGCTGTGGACTCCCTATGGTTGTGTGTGGGCTACCTGTGCTTCCCCAGTGAAAGAAATCGAGATTCTTGTCCTCATGTCCTCATGTATGTTTGTACTTTTTAGAATAAATTATCTCGGCCGGGGAACTGGTAACCACACGTACACGATGCTAGCAGCCATTTTGGTGAATTCCAGCATGGCTTCTGTTTTGTTTCGCGATCGGATAGTTACTTGCCTTATTTTCCGACAATCCAATGCAATGATGTTCCAAAGGTTCGCAAGTACAATTGAGCAAAGCCTGAGGAAAGTGTGTAGTACATCTGGAGGACCTTGAACATTAAACTCGGCCATAATTATTTATTTATGCTGAACCCGAGTGAATGTGCGATCGAAAAATATGCTGTTGGCTTGCTCGCTGCATTGAATTGTGCTGTTCGGTTTGCCGATACCAAAACTGCAAATGGTCAAGATGCTATAAATCATACCTGAAGGCTGAAGAGAAATACATGGATATGAATATTTCAGCGTGAGTTGTGAAGAAGCTTTTTAAATACTACACATGTGTGCATCGTGGTGGTTTAAGTCAAACATGGTCTGTTTTGTCGGCGCGGTGACGACACCAGCGAAGTTGAACAGTGAACTGAGTCAAATCAACTCACCATAATTTGTAAACAACCGAGTGAATTCTGTTGGCTTGCTCGCTGTACTGGATTCTGCTTTTCACTGTACATACAGATACCGAAACTACAAACAGTAAGATGACCTGGCTGAAGAGAAACAAGGTCTGAGTTTTCTAGATACCCGTAATCGCTGTATCTTGTGCGAGTTGCGACACTGTGTACATCTTGGTTATACAAATTAACGGATTCAAATTAACACTACATTCAGACAGAGAGTTAATATATACCGACACTTTGACATGCCAAAGAACTGGAATATCAACACAGTACAAGGTGAGGGAAATTTAAAGTACTGACTTCATTGCTGTGTTCAATTAATCTACACTGAATTTCTAACAGACCTGACACAAGGCTGATCAAAGCCAGGACCGGCTACCAACATTGACCATAAATTATTCTGGAACTAACAATGGCGCTCAATATTCTGCAGCCAACCTTGTTCTCACTTGAAAAATACCCGGGAAACATAATGTGAATGATCTGAATCAAAGGAACTGCATGGGCTGTACTTTATACACATGCATATATAGTTTGTGTTCTAGGAACTGGAATTCAGTTTATACACATCTGAATAGTAATATTTATTTATACATACTTTATATGAATCCCTTTATATATCCTGTAATATACTGTATTTTATATATCCTGTAATATAGTGTCCCCAATTAGCTTTACAGCTAAATACTATTGACACTCAAATAAAGTTCATGTATGTATGTAAATGTATGTAGCTATAGCCTGGGTTGATTTGTGTTCTACACTAACTTCAATTATTGTTTTACACTGTATACCACACAGCAAAATGTGATACTAATTCTCAAATCAATGCCATAACCATATAAAACACACATGTATATATAGCCCCATAAGCATTGCATCCAATGATTTAATGTTACACAAAGATAATTACAGTTTTATACCCAGTTAAAAAACAAGCACTTTTGATCAGGATTACGTACACCGTCCACATCATTGCAGCAATTTTTCAGCTTTTCAGACTGTTACCACAGTCCTTTCTCTTTCAAAAATATGTTAACGCACTTTGATAATCTATGATTACTTCTAGTAATGTAGTAAAAAGTGTTTGGAATACTGAACTTTAATCTCAACACAGCATAAAAATAGTCAAATATTCCAAGAGTTGTTTTTTACTATATTCTTGTAAGTGGTGTAATAAGGATATGAAAAGATAACAAATCATGAACTCATAGTGCTAATACATTGCAAAGGTCACTATATCCTATATAGGTATATGACAAGTGAGTTCATGTCTGACTCATACTCCGTTCACAAGATTTCTTGCATCAAGAGCTGTGCTTATCGTTAAGTGGTTCCTTGCCACAGTTCATTTCAGACAGGAGTGACTTTGCAAACTGATTCGACGAACAACAAACCTCTATAAAGCAGTGATAACAAATAGTTTGAAGATTAAATCGCAGAGCACGTTTAGCTGAAAGTTGATTACTTCTACAAGTCTTGAAACTGCTCTAAAAACCGAAAATGCTGCATTGTGTATTACCTGCAGTTGGGGTTGGTAAACAAAGGCAAGCAATATTCCAGAAAAGGCTAGTATCCGAGCCGGAAAGTTTACGGTAAAATATCGCTCTCATCGGCTTTATGTTCACTGTTCTATTATCTTTATGAAGGTAAATGACTTGCAGTAGTCTATTATTTATTAAGAAATAAACTCAACAGAAATCGAAGAAAGTGCAGTCTAAGACTTGTAAAGGAACATGTATGCACTTGAATTCTTGAATTCTCGTTCTCATTATTCGAGGTCCTTCCAACTGAAACGACCGGACATCTTGCTTGATGCCGTCGCTTGACATCAAGTTTAGCAAGCAAATAGATTAACAACTGAGTTACCTTTTGCAGAGGGATTCTTTGCAGAACTCAATGCGACCCACGATTACAGAGATCAAGGAAATCTCGTCGCATAAACAAACAACTCTCCCCAGTCAAAAATATGACGAAATAGAACTGGTAAGGGAGTGAGATACACTTCATATCAGCCTTTTGAAGATACTTCGATGCTTTCAACAGCTTTCGGAGATAACAATATGGTTGTCTTCGCTTAACTTCCTGCCTTTAATACCTTCGTTCAGAGGTACAAGCACACTGGTCGAAACTACACCTCTCCCACAACATACAAATACATGATCATGATTCATGATCATGTATATATTTTTCTTGTAATAAAATTTCAAAATAATGACCCACCAGAATTGCCTAGAGCCTTGTAGAATCTGTACTCCAAATGAAGCTGAGGAGCTCGGGACTTCATGGGCTCCTGAAAAGAAAAGGAAACTCGACTAAGTTCAAGCGGAGGGCTACGTAACAGGCTAAGAGCTTTGATCACAAACGATCATGGCCGCCTACTTACCAACTTGATGGCGACATGTTCGTTATTATAAAGGTTTTTACCTGGTGGTAAGTGCAAAAATAAACGGTTAGATACCTATTTCACCTCCTTCGATTCACGAAAAACCTGCATCGAATTGTTTACTGAGTACCGTAGCGCTATGAATTTAAGAAATTAGAATGAATTCTCTACAAGGTTGTGAAACTTTTTTTACATAACCACTTACCCAGTCGAAGTTCACCGAAGTTTCCGCAGCCAATTTTCTTTCCAACGCGAAAGTTAGGACCTACCATCATTACCCCAGATCCAGAAGAGTTTGAACTGCTCCGTGGTGAGTGTACACTACTCCTGCTTGGTCTAGAAACCTTCCGTTCGCGATCCCTCTCGCTTTCCCGTTCCCGTTTTGACTGCATCTCTCAAAACCGGCGAGAGAACTACGACTGACTACGAATTGTACAGCAAAGGTTAGGAAGACGAACTAAGTATCGCTCCATATCGTTCATAATACCATCCTGTCGTATTGATCGTATTCATACGAAATCAACTGGTCGCGCTGTGTGGTTGTAGAGCCATACGAGGTGTATTTCGAGGAGAAAACAGGCCTTTCTTCCAGAACTTCGCTCCAGTTTTGACCAAAAACCAAGATCACCTAAAAGAAGTTGAGCACGCAAGACAACCAACCCATAATGCAGAGCGACTCCATAAGGTCCCAGGCCTCCACCGGTGGGCGTTGTCCCCTAGCAACGGATCACGTGACTTAAACATAAACTAATAACAAACGAAATATAGTTATTTACACAAAAAACATATATCAAACAAGAGCAAAGGCTAACATGTAGATGGTTTACACTCAATCCCCAGAGGGGCATGGCGGCCATGTTGGTGTACAGAACAAAAGAAGTTAACTGTTAACTGTACACCAACATGGCCGCTATGACGTAAAGTCCAAAGGGTCTATATATTTACTAGTTTTTATGTAGACCACAAAGGGCATATACACCACTTCAGTAAGTGCCCCAAACCCCATTTTCTATTTTTTGAAATAAATGAAAATAATTGATGAATAAAAAAAATGAAATAGGTATACCTTTTGCAGCTAATAGTCACGTGCTGATATAAATACAGTCACGTGCTGATATAAACAGTCACGTGCTGATATAATACAGTCACGTGCTGATTTAATACAGTCACGTGCTGATATAATACAGTGACGTGCTGATATCAATACTTCATTAACGAATGAATGAGCTCGTGATCCCCATGGGAAAGACGTTGCCATGGATGCTGGATAGCAAGCCATTTTTAAAAACGCTGTTTTACTAAGATCGACAAATATTTAGTTTTGCCAACCAGTACATTCCTGTATAATCACGTGAATGCCCAGCTGCAAAATGCCCATTTCGAAATCGTGATTAGCCCTGGACAATATGTTTCACTACCGCGTGAGCAGTAAGGGGTCTTGGACGTTACGTAAGATCAGGCCATTGTTTACCATTTCGTGGATTCCTGATGTACGTCACACACGAATTACTAGACCAAACAGGCAGAATGACCTAGCCAACCTCGCAAAGATAATTTATATAACTTTCTTCTTGTGCACGTGAAGCCCGGGGGGGGGGGGGGGGGGGGGGGGGGGGGGGGGGTTACTCCCTTATATAAGGTATACAGGGACGTGCCGCTGGACAGGGTATGGTTTTCGAGCGTTTTGTTGTGGAACATGGTAAATAATCCTCCGTTTTGTTGTGGAACAGGGTATATAATCCTCCGTTTTGTTGTGGAACAGGGTATATAATCCTCCGTTTTGTTGTGGAACAGGGTATATAATCCTCCGTTTTGTTGTGGAATAGGGTATATAATCCTCCGTTTTGTTGTGGAACAGGGTATATAATCCTCCGTTTTGGTGTGGAATAGGTATATAATCCTCCGTTTTGGTCTGGAACAGGGATCTATTTTCCGAAATTCGGAAGTTTGGTCTGGAACAGGATATCAATTTTCCGAAATTCAGGAAGGGAGATATCGGTTTCAGTCTGGAATAGGGTATATTTTTACGACTTTTAGTCTGAAGTAGTGACGTTATTATATTACACTACCTTAATCGAAATGGTAAATTTTCGTCGTATAGTGCGGCAAAAATATATATTTAATTATGCGAGAAAGGTTTTGTTTTTGCTTAAATCCTTGATTGTCAGGAGCCCATTACCAGGAGCGTTCCTATGTCATGGGCTGGGCCCCCAGCACAGGAGTAGATGTGGCTATATTTAGAATTCGAATTCCCGCGTTGAATGTGAGAACAATGATAATAAATAATAATGAGAAGTGACGTATAGCTATCTGATTGGCTAAGACAACATGGCCTTTGTTTATTTCGAGCGAAATGCACTTCTAAATATAGCCACATCTACTCCTGTGCTGGGAACAGACCCAATGGGGAAGATGGACGCTCCTGGTAATGGGCTCCTGTGATTGTCTATGACCTGTTAAAGTTGGTTAAAGAAGACGAAAAGCGACCCGGCTATTTTCACGCCTAGCAAGCCCTACACAAGTAGCAACTTTTGGTCTGGTATAGGGTAAAGGTTTGAAGGGCCCAACGGCACACCCCCACTGAGTAACCCCCCCCCAAACTAGACTAAGAATTAGTAATCACAACCTAGCAATAGAAATAGCCTCCTCCGCAGGCAACTCCTAATTGTAATGGCAAAAACGAGAAAATAAGATGTGAAATCGGGCTTCCTGTGGTAAGAGAGGGACGAGAAAGGGTCTGTGGACGAAACAAATGAGGGAGGAGTGGGAGGTCGGGTCTAAATAATATTAAGAGTTGTCTGCGGAGTAAGCTACAATAGAAAAAGGCAGACACGCAAGGTCATACAAACAAACCGGAAGAACGAATCTGTTTAAAATGTCAAAAAGATATTGAAGACGAAATACACTTCTTGATAAAATGCCCAATTTATAATAAGCTAAAAGAAAATATATTTTCAACATTTAGACTTGCCAAAAAAAACACCGAGACAATGACAGAGAAACAATTGTTTCTCGCACTAATAAACCCACAAAAGACACTCCAAAGGGCATCAGCTAAATATGTTTATGATTGTTTCAAAAAAAGAGAGGAGACGCCCAATAGATGCCGGTTTGCACTCAATCCCCAGAGACCTTTTAGTGCGCATGCGGCAGAGTATGACTGATTTGTTAGCATTCAATACGAATCAGCTCGAGTAGTTACCGGTGCTATGAAAGCAACTAGTAGAATACGATTATTAGATGAGCTTCGTTGGAAATACATGAAAGTTAGAAGAAATATTCATAAAATTACACATTGTTACAAAATCGTTAAAGGGTTTGCTCCATCTTTCATAAATAACCTGTTGCCGTTAAGAGTCGGTGCTAGATCCAGGTTTTCTTCAAGATCTAGAGATAATTTGTCACTATTTCAAACCCGAACAGAGATATAAAAATATTTTTCCCTTCACACTGCTTGGAATAATCTTGATCAGTAGTTTCTATTTTTTTTGAGAAAGCAATTTTCAATCAGGCATACCAATATCTTAATGATAATAATATTCTTACTAAACTTTCAATCTGGTTTTAGACCACTTCACTCTACCTTAACAGCTCTTCTTGATGCCACCAATAACTGGTATCTAAATATTGACAACGGATCAACAAATGCTGTTCTTTTTATGTAAAAAGGCATTTGATACCACTGACCATACGCAAAATCCTCCTGGCAAAACTAGAGCTGTACGATGTTAAAGGTGGACCCTTACCACTATTCAGAAATTATCTCTCTGAGAGAACGCAGGTTAATACGGTAGTCAATAATGTCGTCAGAATATTGTACTATACGCTGCGGAGTGCCCCAACGATCGATCCTCGGACCTCTTTTATTTCTACTTTATATTAATGACTTACCAAACTGCAATCTCCTCTCAGATGCAAGAATGTACGCTGATGACACAAACCTTATTCAACTCACGACCAAGACGAACTGCTTTCAGCTACTTGTATGAGTCATGACTTAAATATTCTGAAACAATAGCTGGATGCTAATTGTCTGAGGCTAAATAAATGTATGTTTACTGGGACGCGACACAAAGTTTCACAGCTTCCTGATCAACCAGACATTAGCCATCAAATCGAAGGTCACGACTTACAAATGGATTGGTGTCCATTTCAGACGAAACTCTCTTGTGATTCTCAAATCTCTGAGGTCGCAAGGTAGCTGAAGTTTTCACCTATTGAAAGTAGTAGGCTAACCCTGCTAGCGGCTCTTATGCGTAGTTTTTTGCCAATTTGTTTTCGGATTGGGCTACCTGTGGCACGCGGTCACAGGTAGCCCAATCCGAAAACAAATTAGCAAAAAACCATCCATAAGAGCCGCTAGCAGGCTACAAGGTAGCAAAAGTCCTTGCCGCATTTAGGAGACTGAAGACTTACAGACTGATTGAAGACTGAAGACTGATTACTTCCCCAAAGGATCCTAATTATCCAACCGCGTTGTTTGGGGCCGAAATATTGGTAAAGGTCTCAGCCTCAGACTCGAAGTTACAAAACAGGGCTGCACGCATAACTGGGTCTGATTTCCCGGGAGGTCAGATCTACCCAGATTCTTCGTGATCTCAACTGGCCGAGCTTAGGTGACAGAAGAACTAATCTACTTAGAGTATTTATGTATAAAACCATAAACGATGAAGTCCCGAATACATCTCTGAAGAATGTGTTAAGGCGAACACCATCCACAATTATAATCTGCGGGGCTCGGACCATAATCCAACACCAAATACCGAGGCGTATAAGGGGGCTGTTTTATGGAATAATCTGTCACCGGAAGCTTGGCAGACCACTAGCCTATCTACCTCCAGAGCTATTGTCAATAAATTAGTTCTATTTATAGCTCTACTGTAATTAGCCACTTGATATTAACATCATTATTAGGGAATATTCTATAATTTTAATCTTAAATTACATTTGTAATTTATAGTCTTAGGTCATAGACCCTATGCATAAGTCCTGGTAACTAGCATGTCAACGAGGCCGGTAGGTCCTCTGGAATGTTGAAATTGAAGCGCCTGGGGATATTGTGAAATGCACTGAACGAATGTTCAGTGAAACAATGCCGTTAATTTGCTATGCGCCTGGCTGATTGTACTATAAAGAAAAATAAAGGATAAATAAGGACAGATTAGCAACATTTTTCAACTAAACAATCATGTTCAACACGTTTCACACCTCCTGCTAGTATTTCAACTTCAACATTCCAGAGAACCTACCGACCTCTTTTTCGTGTTGTGACCGCGCGAGTTATGCAGTGTGTATATTACAATTTGATTGTAGTTTGCGGCTCCTTGGAAGAACACTAAACTGTGAGTAATGGACCCGTGGATAAATAAAGGTTTTATATCATTATTATCTCAAAATGTGCAATAGTACTCGACACTTCTCTCAGCCGTTATGTCTCGATACCACCTAAGACTGCGAATGGGTCATTGTGCCTTGCCGAACTCGCACAATTTAATATATGAATTCGGATTAGCGACGTTATTGCTTGTGGGGGCGGTACTGTGAAGGGAGGAGTTGCGCATGCATACCTCATTAATGACAAAACAATACACTATTCAGGCCCTGTCCACTCTAATCCGTTTAAATTCGAAAACGCATCTTTTTCATGAAAAACGTATAAAAAGTCTTCCGTCCACACTATCGTTTTCGAATTTGTCGCCGTCCACACTAAAACGCGAAACCGGCGTTTTCTAATTTATACACCCTGGAGAGCGTCTTCAAAAAGATCCGGATAAATTCGAAATCGTATTTTTTAGCCGTTTTAGTGTGGACGGAGGCCTAAACGGATAAAAAAGATGCGTTTTCGAATTGATACACCCTGGAGAGCGTCTTCAAAAAGATCCGGATAAATTCGAAATCGTATTTTTTAGCCGTTTTAGTGTGGACGGAGGCCTAAACGGATAAAAAAGATGCGTTTTCTAATTTATACACCCTGGAGAGCGTCTTCAAAAAGATCCGGATAAATTCGAAATCGTATTTTGTAGCCGTTTTAGTGTGGACGGAGGCCTAAACGGATAAAAAAAGATGCGTTTTCGAATTGATACACCCTGGAGAGCGTCTTCAAAAACTGATCCGGATAAATTCGAAAGCGTATCTTTTTTTTAGCCGTTTTAGTGCATTTGAAATCTGTAGCTCGTCACTTTAACCTTCCTGGTCATTGCATTAATCACATCACTGTATGCGGCATTTCTCTGCATCAAGGTACCACCGACACTCGTAAACGCAAAGAACAGAACTTTATTTTAAAATTAGGCACTTTGGCACCTCACGGTATTAATGAACGCTTTTCGTTCATTTAATTTCAGAATTCACGTATTCACTGACACTTAGATCAGCATGTTTCCTTAGTTTACTCATTGACACTTCCTGTTACAACTATTAGCATTTCTATTGTTGGCGCAATATTCTTTGATCCCAATTGATCCGAGTACGTTTCCTCAGCGGTAATCATGCACTCAACACTATATAAATCGTTTCCCCACCCACAATTCCCTCTTTTGCTCTGACGAAGGGCTAGCGTCAGCTGCTACTCGCTTTCCACGGCGGTTAGCATACCTCAATCAACTTTAGTTGATTATATACCAGCTTTTAAAATTAGTTTCCAATATTGCAAGCACTGACGGCAGAACTGTTGTCTTTTTTTCTGCCTCAGATAAATAATTAGTTGTTAGAATCAAGTTACGAGAATTAACTTGTAAAGTCTGCTTTTAGATTCTCCGAAGTCAAACTTTGAATCAACCCCTTCTGTTATTAAATTCCTTGAAATTTTGCACACTATGGCCATGTTCACACCGGGAAGTCGGCACAAAAACCTATCCGCTACACAGTATATCACTTTCAAGAGCGGCGCAACATCGCTCCGGCACAAAAATAGCACCGAGAAAAGTGTTTCATATGTGAACAGGAGGCCTTTCGATCCATTATGGTTTTCGTGCCCGAGTCATAGCGAATTTAGAGCCCAATATATGGCATCCCTGCCATAAGTGAGCTTTCGAAGTGACGATGAAATCAAACGAAGTTTCCAGAGTACAACTAAAGTTGGATTGCACGATCCCGATGGTCCACCTCCCCGATTTTTTTTACACAAAATAGACAGCTTCACTAAAACAAATATTACTGTGGACTGAAAGGTCCCAAGGTTTTTTCATAATGAATGCATGTCCGAGATAAACTATAACCCATCATCTTCTTCTATGCAGTTCTCAACGATCTTCCTGAGGTTTGGATTCTCCATTGCTGCTGCAATTCTTTCTTTGTCATTGATTTGTTTATTAACTGAAATGAGAAGGAATAGAATACTATTACTGACGTGTTTATACACACTTCTGAACATTATTGTAAATTATTTCCCATAAAAAAATGAATCTCAAAATATTATGGCTATTGACCTTATTAATATTGGCATCAAAACGAGGCCAGTAAACCCAACTTGTCACAAAAAGAGAAACATCTACAGTCGATGGCGTTAAATAACGTTAATTTCCTTGACACACAAGAATACAACAGTGCGGTACGACAGAAACTAAGACAATTCTGATCGACTCCATTTTGCGATCTTTGTGACAACTGGCCTCGCTCTGATACCATTGTTACCGGACTTCTTCCCACAAGAGATACGAATAAGGTGCTTTCATATACTGAAATAATTTGGCATTTGAGCCTTGCATTGTTCTGCAAGCCCTGCAGCTATGTGAGAGGCTGTGGTGAATATGGACCTTTCGTTTCCAAAAAAAGTGGAAATGGTGATCATCTTTTATTTAATAAAATCAGGAGTATATTACACAGGAGTGTTCCTGTGCCCTTGTGTTGGCCCCTAACACAGTAGATGGTGTGTCTATTTATAGTCGCGAAGTTCTGGTATGCGATTACGTTGTCTTTTGTTCTCTTGCGCTTTAGTATTTTTTAGCAGTTTGAACCGTGTTAATTACAATTATTCAGTACATGCTGATTGGCCTTTGTTTCTTCTTGCGGGAAACTCTATGCTAACTAGAAGTTTCTAATAGAAAGTGAAGTGCTGCGAGGGGATGCATATAGAGCTACTGTCTAGTGATATTAGTTCGAGTGTGAGTTGGGTAAACTAAAAATCTCTATGGCTCTATATTGTTCCACTTTATTTATTTTATTATCTTTGTTTCATTTTTTAATCGAAAATTATCAACTAGTGTTATGTTCCACAATCATATTCAAATTTGTCCAACGCACTTGCCATAATCTATAATTACTCCTAGTTGATTAAAACTACAGAAACTTGCAAATCATACTTTGCTCAATCAGGGACTGATGTGTTGGGTTATTAGACAATGTGCATTTTGGACAGAAAATAACAACATCGATAACGGAAATATAGACGAGTAAATTAGTATAGATATTTTATTGAAATGTGTGAACAATCACAAACTATTGGGAGTGGAGAAAATACTGACCCCAGTCTATGGACTCTCTAAATGTACTGGAGGTCAATGTTTTCTCACCACCCAGATCAACAATAACATCAACTCAAAGTTAATAATATTTGTGTCCGAGTGATGCACTTTTTAACATGCCAATGCTACAAAACAATAAAAAAATTATGTATACACTCATTACAAAAAATGTCCTAGAAAAATGTAAAAGCTTAAAAGCTAGAGGAATTATATGGGGTAAACCTGATACTTGATAGGGATGATTTTTCAATTGTTCCACGTTGGGTGACTTAGTTGTTTGCTACCGTACTCGGAAGGGTTCGTTTGCTGTCCCGAAGGACGATTTGTAAGTGTTAGTCTACTCTCCAACGAGCAGACTTTCAGCGATATTGTCTCTGCATCTGGGATGAGTCGATTGCCAAGCGAAACGAGATCAATCAGTCTCCTTCGATAAGGGTAAATTATTTGTATCGATTTGTGTCAGAGGTCTACGAAAGCACTGAAAATCTCATAAAAGAATGTTGTCTTCCTCTCGATACATCACTAAAACGTTTGTGACCCTGGTGAATACTTCCAGCTATGAATAAAGCGGAGTTTGACATGATAATTTGATAAAATGGTACTTCAGTATCCAGCCACTTGAAATTAGTGTTGAAATCGGCGAACACGAAAATTCTACATCCGGGACATATCCTCCGAGCCCAGGGCGTCAAAGCGAGGCGATCACCGACCGGCTGGTTGGTGGGTGACCATGAACCCAAAATATTTTTCATGGAAAGGGTATACGTGCGAAAAGCTATGCGTGTGGTCACCCTGTGGTGTAACGTCAAGTTTAGTGTTGTTGCTCGCTACGCTCGCAGCAAAAATAACTCTTCCGTCTACAGTGTTGCGTGACAATATAATGTAGGAAGAGGAACACTCCTCTGTAATATACTCCTGATAAAATCTAGATATTTAGAAAGAGAATGCTCAACATTTGGAGGCACTATACTAGGAATTTGTTTAAGCAACTAAAACAACAAGGAATATGACTACATTGTTGAATAATTTCCTCTACACTAAACTTTGAACTTGTATAGGTACAGCATATATATGATTTATGGGTTTATTGAAGGAACGTCTGTGCGAATTCATACACAAACCACTAAGTTCTGTCGGATCCGTTCTGTCCAAGGGAACATGTATTAATTGAATCGATCAACACTGTCTTATGAAGCAATATGATTTGTTTAACAAATAAGAAGTGTAGCATGTATGACGAATACAGTGTATTGAATATGACGGTTGACAGGGTGATAACATACTTTCCTGCTCTGTTGAATGTGTCCCCTTCATCAGCAATATGTCCAACTAAAAAAAAAATGTTTCACACTAACCACACTGAAATAACCATCCGTACTGGATGACACACGGTCAGTTCTAGACTGTTTTAAGTTGTATCAGGTGATCAATTATAGCAGTTTTGATTTTGTGTTCTAGACTGTTTTAAGTTGTGCTAAGTGATCAGTTAGAGCAGTTTTGATTGAGTTAAGTTGTGTCAGGTGATCAGTTAGAGCAATTTTGATTGCCGGAGTGTTCAAAGTAGTTTGGTGATTGCTTTGTTTTTGCATTTGCTTAGCTTTTCTTTTGGCTGTGAAACATGTTTTGTCATTATCCTACCATTCAGAGAAGAATCCAAGACGAATTTCAGTCAATCAAGTTCTACACTAAAACCAGATTGTTTTGGAAACCTAAGTTATCCATGATTGTGTTTACTTGTCCCTCTGATTGGTTGCTATCATAGTTAATAGATATCCATGATTGTGTTTACTTGTCCCTCTGATTGGTTGCCATCACAGTTAATAGATATCCATGATTGTGTTTACTTGTCCCTCTGACTGGTTGCCATCATAGTTAATAGATATCCATGATTGTGTTTACTTGTCCCTCAGATTGGTTGCCATCATAGTTAATAGATATCCATGATTGTGTTTACTTGTCCCTCTGACTGGTTGCCATCATAGTTAATAGATATCCATGATTGTGTTTACTTGTCCCTCAGATTGGTTGCCATCATAGTTAATAGATATCCATGATTGTGTTTACTTGTCCCTCTGACTGGTTGCCATCATAGTTAATAGATATCCATGATTGTGTTTACTTGTCCCTCAGATTGGTTGCCATCATAGTTAATAGAGTGGAATGGTTAGGAAACCCAGCAACCTTCTTTGTTATAGGTCTTTGTTCGCTTTTTTCAACCATGACCGTGCACAAAATATAATAGATATTGGAATATTTTAATCAATCAGCCAATAGAAACGTGTAGGTTCAGTCGTTCAGGGGGCGCTAATGAACTATGACCGTGCAAAATCTTTTGTTTACCCCATTCCAAACTAAATCGCAGCGCCTTTGGCAGCGCCTTTGTTAGCCCCTTTGAAGTTTGCCGGGTTTCCTAACCATTCCCCTCTATTAAGAGGGTCTGAATGGGGTTAACTAACTACTGACAAACAGCCTTAAAAATAACTGACAACTGACAAATGACGATTCTTTTTACTGACAACTGAAAAATAACTGAAAAATTTGGTTTTTGTGGGTCAAACATTGTAAATTTTCTCTAGTAATGATTGACTAGAGCTAACTGACAATGGCCAAAATTTTAACTGACAACTGACATGTAGACCCCCCCCCCCCCCCCATTCAGACCCTCTATTAACTCTGCTAAAAGCAATCATGAATTACTTCAGTTTGTGATTGGCTCGTTGCGCTTTTACTTGTTCCCATGATTGGCTCTGTAATAGACCCTTTCAGCATGCCTGCACGTTTCCCTTGAGTAGTGAGTTTTTGTTTTTTTTCTGTATCCCAAGGGGAAATGTACCAATTTCTAGAAATGGAAAACAAAGCACTGAATTCTCTGGAGAACTATCACGTGGTTCTAAAATGGGCAACAAACAGGCAAGCTTAAAAGGGGTCTATTACTTTGGTTTTGGTTTTACGACACTCAATCGAAAACTGTTCTAATGTGCAATTGATAGACTGGAACACAAAATACACATGCCCGTGAAAATGTGATGTCACGCGTGACCAGTAACATAAACAATAACGATTACAAAATATTTTTCAAAGCCTTTTAAAACTATCTGCATCAAAATAAACTCGAACAGCGTATCAAATCGTACCGAATGAAATAAAGAGGATATATTTTACAAAACCGCGTATTTGCCGCAAAAAGCTAACATGCTAAAGACTGGGTTTGTGCCGAGCTAAAATGGAGTTTAGCAAAGATTTCACGATATTTGTGTTGATTTTTGAATGGTGAAAGTTAAATTGGAGTGTTTATCCAAAGCGAAAATTTAAAACAAAAACTTATTTCATCAGGGCAAGACTTGAATATCTAACACCAAACTTATAAGGCGGTTCAATGGCTGACAAAACTTACAAAGAAAAGAAAGGGAAAAAACAAAAAACCCACTGAGATTCTAACGGCACGTGAAACAACCATAGGGGCTGATCAAAGCCAGGACCCGGCTAATCCACAGATCGAATTGGAATTAAGCGTGTTGGTTTTTGTGGAGAGGAAAACCGAGGATCAGGAGAAAAACCTCGGAGCAAAGGCGAGATACTAACAAACTCACATATGGCACCACGTACGGGGATCGAACCTGGGCCACAAAAGGTGAGAGGCGAAGCGCTTAACCACTGCGCCACCCCATGAAACTAACTTTGTGCCACGCTAAAACAGTTCTTAGACAAGTCTGAGTTTATGTTATTTGTGTAATTAGAGTGTTAATCCAAAGCGAGAATTGAAATTATTTTTTTTGGCCGCTTTTTTACTCTTAAAATGCGTTCTCTGTTTTTTTCCTTCGGTGGACATCACAAGTGGGAAATTGCATAGTAGGTCCATTACCGTGTTATCGATGTGGGATAAATGAGTTTCTCAGATTACGTGCCACCGCGCTGACGCGTCAGTAGCCTGCGTTGCGGCTCTGGAGTATCGGAGCTCAGCGAGCGGAAATTAGGGGGATTGGGGCGAGAGAAAAAAGAGAGGGGGGAGGGGGTGGGGAGGAGAGGAAGAGAGAGCCTGCCGCAAGCCATTTTTATTTTGGTATCCACCCACTAATTAAAATGCATACAATTAGTAAGTCATTCGACCGATTCATCCAATCATCATGCGGCGGAAGTGAAAACCATGTTTAATATCTGTCAAACTTACGCGTGGAATCTCAAGGAATCTCAACTCGAGCGTAAAATTCAAAACAAATAATATACGAACTTGGAAAATGTCAGCTGAAACTCCGAAAAAAACTTGTGAAGACCCAAATCTGTAAATGTCAACGACTTTTGCAGGATATGTAATGTATGTTTTAAGGTAGTGTTTGGGAATTCAAATATTTCCACGGCGAGAACTCTGTTCAAGCCTCCAGAAAGAAAAGAGAACCGAGGCTTAATTCTAGCTGGTGCCTGCAAAAGTATTGGTCTTCATATTCCGAAATCTGCTGCTCTATCAGAGCGCTCTTCATATTCCGAAATCTGCTGCTCTATCGGAGCGAGTCTGTCGTTCCCGAGGAAGGAAGATTCGAAATGCAGTAGAGAACTACACCTTTGTTCGAGAAGGTTTGCAGGATAAAGATAACTAAGATAAAGAGAACTCGTTGCCGCTGAATATAAAGTCGCCACCAAATCAGAAAAGAATACTGCCGATCACAATAATACCGGAACGAAGTTCTGCCAAAAGAAGTGCTAAAAACCATTCACGCAGCGTTACGAAATCATCAAAGCAGCTCGTATTTTGGGAAGCACAGGCCTGTTCCACACGACTGTCGACGACAAAATACAAGCAAGACGCTTGTGGATTTCCGATGCAGGGTTCTTCAGCTCATCGAGAAATTCGCTCTCATTACTTCTTCTGCAGAACTAAACAGCAATTTGAAGTTGCACTTCTGTAGTTCCTCGGGTTTTAGGTCCGTGAAAGTTCGGCAGCAGGATAACCTAAGGAACTTAACTGGTTCAATTGATCTTTCACAATACTAGCCAAAGGAGCAATATTAAACCAAAATGACAACCCGGCCATCATTTTCGACGTCTTTAACACTAATGAATGTTTGTAATATCCTACTTTTTCCAAACCCAGTTGGGATTACAGCTTGAACATCTCTTCCAGACGAAAGATCTCTAATTGGCCACTTTGGAAAAGAGTAGGGGATTGGGGCGAGGGTGGTCTCGCAAAGGCGCTTGGGATCGTTACAGGGGACACGCATCGTACAGAATACAAACAAACACAAACAAACACACAACTTCGCTTTACTTCTGCTAACTCCCGTTCCGCGGTAGTTTTCACTTCTTTGCTCTGCTTTAATAAGTTGGCTTTTATGAACCCTTTCCTGGACACTTCTGTTGAGCTTTACTTCTGGTACAGTGTCTTCTTTCAAGCTTATTTCACTTTCTCTGCTTGTATTCGATGAGTTGATTGCGATATTCGCCATGTTTGTTTGTATTCTGTACGATGCGTGTCCCCTGTAACGATCCCAAGCGCCTTTGCGAGACCACCCTCGCCCCAATCCCCTACTCTTTTCCAAAGTGGCCAATAGCTTTGCTCCTGTTCTCTCTTTAAATTCATCGCTGAGGGAATTCTCGGTATATTTGTCACCATATTAATCGGTTTCTGCTCTTATCGCATGCCATGCATGAATACAAAAAAAAAAATGATTTCTGTCAATCACGCATTTTAGCCAATAGCAATACGCGGCCTTCTGAGGCCGAGAGTTATCAAAATAACCATGGCTTGGCGGCAGGCTCTCTCTTTCTCTCCTCCTCACCCCCGTCCCCCTCTCTTTTTCTCTCTCGCCCCAATCTCCCTAATCTCCGCTCGCTGCGCTCCGATACTCCAGAGCCGCAACGTCAGACTTTGATTTACCAATTGATGATTCTTGTAAAAGAACCTTTTATTGACCCAAAACTACACGAATCTTCTCATAATTTGCTGTAATTCTTACTTTTTAAAAGCGTGTTATACGTTCAAGCAACGTTATACAATCATTGACAAAAAATACTATTTAATATATGAAAATTAAAAAAATACTAGACGCAAAGTTAGAACAGTTGCAGCTTCCCAAACCCATCCCCCCGTTTCAATGTTGGCCGTTAATGTATTTCCAGACTGAACGTGCATCTATAACAACATTGAAGGGGGAGTGGGGTTAATTTTAAGGACAGTATCTAAAAGCGACCAGTGTCCCAAATCATTTTGTCCAAGATTGTCTGAGAAGCTTCTTTGGAAATTGGCTGTAGAATCTCGAGAAGAGCATTCTAGCCAAACGTGGTAGGCTCTTTTATTGTCCGAATGTACACCCCGTGTATTAATGCTTGAAGTTAATCGCTGCTTAATGACGTCATGAAGATAATAACATATGCAGCATTGAATGAAAATAACAGCAAATAACTAAAATCTTCTTTAAAAAGTCGTACAAAATATTGGCTTTTGCATCATTGAATGAAAAGGACAGTAAAATACTAAAATGTTTTTTTAAATGACGTAAGAGATGTTTTCTGCAGTATTGTTTTAACGGTTTAGCAATGGATAGTTGACCCCTATCTGTGACGTCAGAACGACGTCATAACTTCCTCTGATTACCAAACCAATAGCATCACTGGAAAGAGCAGCCAAAGGCGTGGACGTTAGGTGTGGGACGGAAAACCAAAACAGTTCTGGGAACGAGATTAGAGCAAAAATGTGTTGTCTAGGACGTTGTCCGGCCTCAACGTCCAAACGGGGCCCTTTTAATTACCTTCTCATACTACATTAGATATTCATGACACATTGGCCAATGGGGATGCTTGCTCGAGCTCGTGTGTAGATACTTTGAAACCCAGGATAGAACGACAAACTAAATTATGCAAGTGGGCGGGCTTTGAAGCTGAGGGAAATTTAGGGGTGAAACAATGATCATTTCCATATTTACCGTATCTAGAAATCATTTCTCAAAAGGAAAAATATGCAAATGACCCGCAACTGTATTGAGAAACGATTTCTAGATACGGTAAATAAGGAAACGAGTCATTGTTTCATCCCTAAATTTCCCTCAGCTTCAAAACTAATTCAACGAAAAAATAAGCCTCTTTGCATTAATTCAGTTTGCTGTACTAACCTTTTTCATAGTATCTCCATTGTGATATTATATTATATTCTGTAGTCCAGGGCATAGATCTTCTTACATTCTCTAGCGTTTCCTCAACGCTTAAAGGTGACCGGAATCTTTTTGGTGGAGGTCCACCTGCTTGGCACTGCTAACATGTGTTTCTGCAAGGTTTTCTATTAAAGGAATGTTCAACTTGAAACCCTAGGACTGCAAAAAAGCATGCATTTTGAACTAGCACAAAAGAAAATTATGATAGGTCTCTTGTCATTGGCCTCTGTGCCATGAATATCTAAAGTACAATGAGAAGTAATTTATAATCCTCGCCAGTATGTTGGACACGGTTTCTAGATCCTCGTGCCATTAAAGGCATTGGCATTGTTTCTTGGCACGCGGATCTAGAAACTGTGTCCAACACACTGGCTTGGATTAGAACTATTACTTCTAAGTCAACGAAATGATCAAGAACTTTGGAGATGTAGCACGGAACTCGCATGCATGTACACGCGTACGGCTGGTCTCAATATTTCAGCAGATAAACTCCCTATACTATACATAGTCAGTCAGTCAGATCTGACAACAACAAGAACAATTTATTACATAATTATAAATACTGAGTAGACACCGGAAATCTGAAGTAGCTGTAAGTGCTAATCTAGTCAGATTGCCAGCAAGTGTAAATTACAATGTATTGGTCAAAAAAAGGATAAGCTACAAGTAACAATAATTATTATAGAAGTAATAATTAAGGTAAAAAAAAGAGGTAATAAATAAAGGATGTTGATGATAGGGTAAAACACCATAATTATAAGACAGCCATAAATTATTCATAAATGCAAACAGCTCCAACAAACCAGGAATGTTAAAGTTGTTTTAAGAAAACGTAACTGCCGCCAGTCCGAGATAAAGCTGTGTGCAGCTTCTTGTTTAAAATATTATGCGACAGTTTGTAACAGTAATACATGTATATGACATAGTGATTGACAATGTTCCTTTTTTCTCTCAATTTGCTAATTTAGTGCTGAAAATGGCAAGGTTTTCAAGCCTGCCGTGGGTTGACAATCGAAATCTAAAAACGAAACTCCGAGACTGCCATCTGGTTTTCAATTCTACATTTGCTTATTTGTAATTACTGGTCATGTCACATAACTGTAATGCCAGTTAAGAATACATATATAATCATTTTTTATTGAAGTGTTTTAAACACTTCTAATATAAACACACCAACCTTAAATTTGTCTGGTAATGCCCTCTCTAATTTAACCCGAAGACATAAACCTATAAGGAACAAAAATATTAAACCAGATTCAGTTTATTATAATAAACAGCTACTCAGAGGTTGTTTTGTAGCAAATCTAATTAACACAAAATGCCAAAATGAGTCGATGAGTTCAGTCTTTAATAAATACAGTACAATTTTTTAATTGAGGGCAGTGGCCTACAGTAGATCACCCAATGAATCCAAACAACTATTTAAACAGGCAAGCTATTATAGCAATATTAATGATAATAATTATTCATAATGTTTACTGTGCGAGGTAATAAACCCATTGCATATATGGCATCCAATATGAATAACCATTGTTTATTAATCTTTAGTCCAATGGGAGGTTAAAGTCTCCAGTACCTATTTGAAGGGGCTATGTCATGGTACCGCGAATGTATCGAGTAATCGCTCGGTTGGTGGCTGTTAATCGGATACAAACAGCTAACCTTCCCTCCCTCAATGCTTGATTGAAAGGATTTTCTTTGGAGACTGTTTATATACACTGTTTGTTAGTAATTTTTGCATATTTGCTTTGGTTTTAAGCATCCCACATGGCTGAGAGGTTCATTAGTTCATATCAAAATCGGTGGAAATAGCTATTCAAACCTAATTGAATATTCATGATCCCCTTGATGACGTAATTAGCATTATATAAGACCAAAGTAATTATGCAACGGTGTCAGTTCACAACGGGAAGCAGAAAGAGTCAAGTCGAAAATGGCCGACCCTCAAGCACGTCCTGCTACATTGACTCAACCAAATCCGCACACGATTTTGGAGATCCGAGAAGCCACTTGAGTCCTTGAAGCTCAAGTCTCTATTGCTGCCTCGTTAGTAGACCCAGGGAATATAGCAGCCTCAAATGAACGGCCGCGAGTTCGACAGCCACGAATACAGCGACCATGAGTTCTACTACCACTAATATATCTGCCACATTCTTGGGGATACCCAACAATGGTCCGACTACAGGCAGTAGGCAGGGGAATCTAGAGGTAAGAGTGTAAAGGATTGATAGTAATGGGAATTTTTCCATAACCGAGACATTTTTGTTTTTTCTTTGGTGTTAGTTTGAGTTGCGGGACCGTAACGGAGGGTTGGTAGTTTCGCAATCCTTCCCGGGGGAATGTGGGCTTAATTGGTGTATTCTCCCTGGGTTTTTTTATTTTATGGTTTCATAATTATTGTCTTGGTTTTGAATATTATTCAAGTCCTTTCAAAAATCTTGTTCCCGGTCATATTGCCCGGTTAAGTTTACTGTAAGGGAGTGGTAGGGCACACTCTAGGCCAGGGAAACGTATATTGTTCACGTGGTTTGAGTTTTCTGTATCTGAGATTGAATCGTGATGCGCTGTGTGGGCTCACGTGGTACGAATTTTCGTTAGGTAAATTAAAAATCGTGATGCGCTGGGTGGGCTCACATGATACGAACTTTTGGTTATGTGAATTTTAAAATGGTGATGCGCTGTGTGGGCTCACGTGATATGAATTTGGTTCCTTTACGTGAATCAAACTCGTGATGCGCTGTGTGGGCTCACGTGATATGAATTTGGTTCCTTTACGTGAATCAAACTCGTGATGCGCTGTGGGCTCACGTGATATGAATTTGGTTCCTTTACGTGAATCAAACTCGTGATGCGCTGTGTGGGCTCACGTGATATGAATTTGGTTCCTTTACGTGAATCAAACTCGTGATGCGCTGTGTGGGCTCACGTGATATGAATTTGGTTCCTTTACGTGAATCAAACTCGTGATGCGCTGTGTGGGCTCACGTGATACGAATTTATTTTCTTGACGTGAATCAAACTCTTGATGCGCTGTGTGGGCTCATGTGATACGAATTTATTTTCTTGACGTGAATCAAAACTCGTGATGCGCTGTGATGATGATCTAACTTTATTTAAACATGCTGGCCTCATTAAACTTAACAGCTGGTTTCCAAGAGAGGCGTGCATTAAAATTATAAACATCTCAATATCTGATTATAATAGAGTACCGAAGTGATGACGTCATAAATAAAAAAATTTCCCTTTAACAACATTTGACCACAGTTGCAGAAAGAACACGATAAAAGAACATTACATAGCAAAAATGAGGTGAATAAGATGAAAAGCGGCCGAGATATGGGCATTGGAATATATAATATTCTTTAACAAAACAATGTATTTTTGTCCTGGTTCCTAAGTTTATGAACCAGTACAAAAATACAGTGATTTGTTAAAGAAAAGTATATATTCCAATGCCCATATCTCAGCTGCTTTTCATCGTATACACCTCATTTTTGGTATGTAATGTTCTTTTATATTGCTCTTTCTGAATCAGTGGTCCAAACATTCTACATCTAAATTTTGCAAATTTGTGACGTCACACTTCGGTACTCTATTACTAATAGTTATCCTAAGCTAATATACATAATTGATAAAGTAATCTATATGGGCTCACGTGATATAAATGTATTTTCTTATCGTGATGCGCTGTGTGGGCTCATGTGGTGCGAATATGTGAATTTTACAAGGTTCTAGAGTACCACATTGAAATAGTCCTAGTAGTAAGGAACAAATGGCTAATAGCCAGAACGATGATCCACAGTTGGGGCCGATATCTGAGACTGTGGCTCACTTTTCTTTGTAGAAGGTGGTATGTGTGGCAACCCTTCAAGAACAGTTGAATGTCATGAAGCGGAAAGCCGACACGGCGATGGTAGAGACATCTTTGTCGACCCTTCAGCTCCTAATTTCGAAGCCGTCAGCCCTCTTCGACCCTTGTGCAGCGTTGGCGGCGTTAGAACTGCTGGTCAACTTTGCCAGGGAGAAGAAAGACGACATAGCAAAGAAATATGCAGTCGTCCTTCGCCAGTGCCGTCCTCTGGTCAATAGCCTCGCTATGCAGTCCATACTCACGAAGCTAGTGGCTGACAAGGAGGAGGCCGAAGTTGCGAAAGTTACTGATAAGGCTATCCGGAGACAGTCGGGTTCCGCGATCCTAGGTCAAAGAGGAGCGTCAGGCAGGACGCGCTTGTCCCCATACTACAGAGGAAGAGAAAGGATGGGACGCCAACTTCCAAAATGTTACTCTTGTGGTAGGCTCGGTTTCCAGCCGTGGGGGTTTCGGTGAGCCCGCGATCCTCGACCCCCTCACGGCTGGGCGCGCGAGCTGAGACAATCAAAAACTTGCCACTAAAATCCTGTCGCTGAATGTATTTGCATAATATATTATAAACTTTTCAAAGCCGGACCAGAAGCTTTGGATTGCTGTTCCGAAATGCGTTTAAATTTGCTTTGGAAAAGTTTGCTTTCGAATAATTCAAGGATTCACACAAGGAAGCAGTAAGAGAGTTAGTTTTGGGTGAAGACACTTCAGTGCGCACCGGGTTTGGAGGGCTTGGGAAACCGTCACTTGTACCAAACTTGTACCAAAAGAAGAAGAAAAAAATCGCATATCTCAGGGAAAGCATCCTGAGATCGGTACAGAAACTGATGGGAAAGTGTATAGCCAACTCTTTGGCGATTCCAGCTGCAAAATTTTATATTCGGGAGTTGGCAAACTCAATTGGGAGGGCGTCTACTACAGGGGCGGTTAAAATTACGGTCGCCCTCCGCGAGGAGATTGAGTTCTGGCGGTTTTTGGATTCCTGGGACAGTCGCATCCCTTGGAGGAGTGAGAGACACTGGGCACTGTCAGTATCCACTGATGCCTCGCTATCACGTTGGGCTGGTGTTTTCACTCGAAACCAACGGACGTGGTGTTGGGAGATTTCTGGGAATCGAGTTTGGCCGAGGAAAACATCAACGTCAAAGAAATATGGGCTGTAGCTAAGGTTCTTGAGTCCTTACCAGGAGAACATACGGGATTGTAGGGTGGATGTACAGGTTGACAATCAGGCCGTAATCCACATTTGGATGGGGCGTGGTGGACGTTCCTGTGGGCTGGCAAAAGTGGCCAAGCATCTATTCCAACTGGTGACGCAGATAAATCTTTTGTTGGAGATGTCCTATGTACCATCGGACAGTAACCCGGCAGACTGGTTTTCACGTGCACTGTCAAAAGCGGATTCAATGCTATCTACCCAATGCTGGCAACTAGTCCAAAATGAGTTTGGAGGCCCGTCCGGCCACAACCTGGACCTAATGGCCCTGGATTCCAATGTCCAGCGCGATTGTCATGGTACACCACTGCGACACTTCACACCTTGTCCTATATACGCCAGGTTCTGCAGGAGTCAACGTGTCCAACCAAGACCTCACCATCTGTGATGGGGCCAATATCCATGCCTACGTCCCCCCCCCCCCCCTTTATAATGATACCTCCATTATTACAGTTGCTGCTGTCACACAAAGCGGTGACTACATTGGCCGCACCTTGCCCGTCTCCTCTCCCTTTGTGGTGGCCGACCTTGCAGGTAATGTCCTCCAAAG